>KI547151.1:0-46357 GCA_000497715.1 Spathaspora arborariae UFMG-19.1A
TCTTATTTATACTTTCTTCTAAAACTATACAAATTTCTTATAATTTGGAATTTTCACTCTTTATATAAGCCTTACTTAGAGTACAACAATTCTAAGTAATACATCAATTCAATTATTTAGTTAACCTTGACCAAATTTACCATAAAGGAACAAATCCTTGCAATTCGAGAGTTCTGCATAAATCCACAACATGTCACATAATTCTCATTTTCTGTAGCAATGTCTCTTGGAACATTTCAAAGCGACAAAAACCAACAGTATGTAAAAAAAGTACTGGTTTAATGATACGAGTTGAATTATGCGCTACCGGCTGAAATAATAAAAGTGGTTACCAGTGCTTAGCTTTCATGGTATGAGAAGATTTGATAATAAATTTGGTTTCCTAATAACTAGAGAAACTATTGGTATTATTTGTTTTTTTAGTTTTTTTGCATGAAAAATTGCAAAATTCTTGTAATTTTAGAGTTTCAAAATATGGCAAAAGAATGGCAAAAGAATGGCAAAAGAATGGCATGTATAACTGATGTGATAAGCCTGTACTATTTGAACACTTATAAAGGCAATTATCCATAGTAAGTCTGCTAAGAAAAAACAAAAAAGTAACTTCCATAGAATTCCCCCAAAAACTTTGTGAGTAAAAATTGGATGTATACTTTATAAGTTACTTGGAAATAAGAACTAAAACTAGTGTTTAACTAAATAAAAAAATCCTTTAAGTTTTTTGAAAATTACATCATCATCATTATCATTAACCACAACCTTTTTCTCGCCATCTCCTTTCTCCAACGATTGCACAGATTCCAAATGATGATCTCTCAAACATAAAGCAAAACCCATCAATGGGACACAAAGTACCAACCCCACAATACATAAATAACGTTGAATCTGTGCATATGAAACCACCACGGCGATTCTTGCTGGTTTTCCCCAAACTTTCGTTTTAATGAACTCAAATGGATCTTCATAAGCCGCCTTAGCCAATCCAGTAGAATTATAAACACCCATATCATTCATATTATCTAAAATTACTCCATACATCTCATTAGTCCACAAAGCACCACTTACTGATACACCAACAGCAGCTCCTACGTAATAACAAGCCAAGTAAAGTGAAATAATTACACTCATATATTCATGATTAGTGACAGTAGTACTCGAAACTAGAGTTGAGTGACCAAAGAACCCTGCCCCAAAACCCATAAGAACCAATCCTCCAATGACCCCATTCAAGTATTTCTGGCTTTCAATACCATCATTGGCACCTCTAAAACGAAAAAAATTCCAAGCGATATAAGGTAACAAAAGACCCCAAAAATGATAAACATTTTTAATCTTCTCACCTTAACGACAATGAATCCCAATATTGGACCAGTGACAACAGCCACAAATGTATAAAGGGATGTGATTCTAGTAGCAGCTTTATCACTTGCTCTCATACCAACAACAAGTACAGTATACATGAAATCATTAGGCATATACCACACCCAATTGATCATGATTGCAATGAATAAAGCCGACCATACTCCACGATCCTTCATTAGAGGGATAGGTATTATTGGAATACGGGCAATTTTGGATTCCCAGATGATAAATAAAGGAATCAGGGAAAATCCAAGGAATAATGGAACAAGAGTTGATGACTTAGCCCATTTTGATTTGATTTCACCAGCAATGGTGAATGGTACCAAGATAAGGCCTAAAATGAATCACAAAAAGAAGACCAACTATGTCCAAGTCCCAGAATAATTCTGTAGCTAATGTTTTCCAATACTTCCATAAGTCCACAACTAAGGTTTTCCAATACTTCAAGGTTAGCTTGGAGTAGTTGTTATATTCTTCTTCATATAGTAATTTTCTCTTGTTATATTGTTCTTCATGTAATTCCTCCCATTCAGATGTCATTCTTGCTTTGATAATCATATGAATAAAACATCCGACCAAGGGAATACAAGCAATGGGGAAAGATAAAACTCCACATTCTAATCCCCCATTGCCATGAATACTTTTTTAAAACTAATTTCATTACATCACCTCTAACTCATGTATTTATTATATAAGGTAGTACTGGAACAAATGTAGCTTCTAACCTCCAGTTCAAGGTTGAGAAATCAGCTAGCATGATATGTAACATTATTGTGATCCCACTTAACCCAATTTGATATAATGATGCCCCAGCAGCATACATATTGATATCTTCGGCTATAGATTGTACTACAGTGCCTACAATATAGAACACAATGGTAACAATAGTTAATTCCAATCTCCCGAACCTATCTGATAACCGTGAAAAGGTTGGTTGAGCAACTTCGGATATCACTGATTGGATGACTTTAACTGTAGTGAATAATGAATGTTGAGAATAAGATGATGTGGCATATAATTGTAAATTTCCACGAACAATAAGATCGAAGGTATAGCAATATGCCACAAGGAAAATAATGAAAAAAGAAACACCTTTCAACAACGGGGTATCATACTGAAGATTCAATAACTCAGCTTTCCTAATCCCATATGACTTTGTAGTAGTATTTATTGTTTCCGCCTTTTCAGGCGTTTGGCTATTAATAGTGCTCATTCAAGAAGGAAAATAAAACCTACCATGTTTAGAGGACTTTACTGGGACCATTTATAGTGATTTATTCTCTTGTTTTGGATTATTCTGTTTTTTCTTTTTTTGCAATTTTAAAGTATTTATTGAGTGATATTATTCCTGAGGCACTTTCAAATGATAAAAGAAGACAAAGTTTATACAGAAAAGGATTTGAATGATGGTAATAGTTTAAGAATAAAACCCTGTGATCCATTATCTTATCATAAAACAGCCAATCACTCCTATTTAATTATTAGAAAACCATATTCTAAAGGAAAGATACAGTTTATAAAGATTATATTTTTGTGATATTTTTAATAGTCTTTTACCATTATTGTTTGTGAGCTATTTATTAACTAAATGTTTAAGTTCGTCAAGTCCTTATTTCCCTTGAGCTAGATATCCCATTATATTTCAGATTTCTTTTTTCATATCATATTCCAAGAAAAATAATCGTAAAACAATGATCTAAATTATCACTTGTAAATGCCCTTTCATTGTTATAATTGTAAGGAGAATGCTTAATTATCATTGTTATTTCTGTATATATAGGTAGTCAACTTAATCCAAGTTATCAGAAACATCTATTATGAATTTTAGAGAGTTCTAGAGAGTTTTTGCATGTGCCAACTTTATGTTTGATTAAAGATAAAGGAAGCGCTATGCATTTACGATTTTTGAAATTCCGATTCGGAGTTGTTTGTATATAGTGCGACATCGGTTCAAAACGATACCCAAAATACCTTTCCAATAAAAAGAATAGACTTCGAATTTGTGAATTGGTTGATTTAAGTGATAAAGTTACCGGCAATACTTTGTTCTTAGTGAAGTTGAAAGGAATGTATAGTTCTCAGACATATTCCTTTTTCTTTTTTTTTTACATTCATTATACGGCTTCAGTTTTTTTTTATTTGCAACCAACCACACACCACTATGTAGGAAAGAGAAAAACCCCAATTCTGTGAACGGCTTGTTATTCAATATATAGTAAGGACAAGGAGAGCATTACAATCGTTATTGTAATTTATCCAATAAATCAATTTACTATTCATTGCTCTCTATTTAAGATATGTTTTTGCTATCTATGGAATCTTTGTAAGTTTTAATCTCCAGATGTCATTACTACATGAGATTCCAAATTCAATATTCCCAACTTAATCTCTAAATAATATTGGATGTATACTCCCTACTTGTTGATTACAAAACTAGACGCATCCTTAATATTATAAAGCAATATGATTATGAAGTAGCAAATTATAAAGCAAAACAATTACAGCAAATAATAACTTAAGCAATGTGTGAGGTTTATAGTCAAATAATTATTTACATGACAGGGAAATCAACGATTGAATAAATTGAACTCTAGTTGAAATGTAATATATAAATTCAAGGTAACTTGGTAATTTCAAGGACATGAGTTTTAGAGAGATTTATGCAATCCCAAGAATATAGACAAAGGGTATTTAAATTGAAACACTTTTAGTGCAGTTTAGAAGTATATTTAAAACTTCATAAGGCTTTGATTTATAGAAAAAGTATCTAATTGAGTATATTGAGAATTGATTTGAAGTTAAGTTGAAAGTAAAATCCATGGGTTAGTAAAGAAAGAAGATTTACAGATTTTCTTCTACATGACAATTATTTATTTAGGACAATTAGTATAACAAATACCTATATATTTTCATTTTCAATTGATTTTGGTAAGATAAGTCATGTTTATTTGGAAATAAATCAACATGAATCACCTCACCAGGGATTATCCCCCTGGATTGATAGTTAGAGAGGAGAAAGCTCTGGAGTTGCGTAATTGCTACAGGACTCCAGGGAACCTTCTCCTCTCTAACTAGCAAGTTTAAATCCAGCAAATTATAAAGCAAAACAATTCTAGCAAATTATAACTTAAGCAAGGTGTGAAATTTAAATCTAGAAAATTAAGGTTAAAGTGTAATTTGATTAACCGCTGGGAATAATTTCAATGTTGATGTCATCATATTTCATGTGAGTATTTTGATTGATATCAATGTAATCAAGCAAGTATTACATAAATTATCTTTGTTAATCATTTAGAATTGATTGATATCAAGAAAGAAGAAAAAGAAAGTGATATAAATTTAAAATTCTTGAAAGAAGAATTTGGGGCCTTTTTATATTGTGGTTTTTCGCAACAATTGCAAACCACAAATAAGCTTACTTAATCTCCGAGATTTAATATAAACTCCGGTTATTTCCATAAACACCGAATCACTAAAACTACTAGACTATATTTAAGATATATTTCCAATAGATTTATTCAATCTGTACAAATTCTTTGCATAGTGACAAATTAAAGTATAAAAATATATTATTCTAGTATATATCTACATTCTTCCTAAGTTACAATCGTTTCCTGTGAACTTAACGTCTTTCTATTGAATGCTTTATGTGAATCCTGGTTTAGAAAAGATACAGGACAAACATGCTAGAATATGACAAACAAATTCAATTATAAATGGGAAACATTCTTGAAAAAAATCTTTCATTAGTTCTTTTCAAAGGGCTAGAAGTTTTTCTAAATAAGAGAATTACTTAAGAATTACTTAAGAATTGTACATTGTCTTTTTCTATATGACAATACCCCACAAGATCAGCAAACAAAATTTGATATTGAAAAAAAAAAGTGCACTGTTTTTCTTTAACAGTTTCAGGAGTATATCTGATTATACAATTCGAAATGAAACCAAGTATAACTTCATTGTTAGATACAGATTTATATAAATTGTTCATGCATGCAGCAGTGCATAAACATTTCCCCAATGTTCCAGTAATTTACAAATATACTAATCGTACCCCTGATTTAAAATTAAACGAGCAAGCAATTGACTGGCTTAAACAACAAATTCAATTATTAGGAGATTTAAGATTTAATAAACAAGAAATTGAATTTGTAGCTAAAACATTACCACAATTTCCATCAAATTATTTTGAATATTTAGAAAGTTTCAAATTAAACCCTCAAGATCAAATTAAATATCTTGAAGATGGTGACGATTTTAAATTAGAAGTTACAGGGAATTGGCAAGATACTATCCTTTATGAAATTCCATTATTGGCCCTTATTTCTGAAGCATATTTCAAATTTGTTGATACTGATTGGAATTATGAAGGACAATATGAACAAGCAAAAAACAAAGTTAAACAATTGGTTGATAATAAATGTTCATTTAGTGAATTTGGAACAAGAAGAAGAAGATCTTTAAAAGCACAAGAAATTGTTATACAAACAATGCAAGATTATCGAAGTGAAAATCCTGAATTGGGTAAGAAATATATTGCTGGTACTTCAAATGTTTATTTTGCTATGAAATATTCATTTCTTCCTACAGGTACTGTAGCCCATGAATGGTATATGGGTATTGCATCAATTACTCAGAATTATCCTGAAGCTAACAAAATAGCTATGGATTATTGGATTGATACTTTTGGTAAGGAAAACGCTGGATTAGCATTGACTGATACTTTTGGTACTGATAATTATTTAACTGTGTTTAAACCACCATATTCTGATGCATATGCTGGAGTTAGACAAGATTCAGGAGATCCTGAGTTGTTTGCAGAAAAGATCGCTAATCACTATCAAAGTTTAAATTATCCTAAACATAGTAAAGTTATATGTTTTAGTGATTCATTAAATATTGAAAAATGTTTAAAATATAGACAAAAGGCTGATGAATTGGGATTAATTAGTACTTTTGGTGTAGGGACATTTTTCACTAACGATTTTGTGTCTGCTAAAACAGGAAAGAAATCGCCACCATTGAATATTGTTATTAAATTAAGAGAGGCTAATGGACAATTTGCAATTAAAATTAGTGATAATATTGGTAAGAATATGGGAGATCCCGCCACTGTGAAACGAGTTAAACAAGAATTAGGATATATAGAAAAAGAGTGGGAAGAAGGCGATGAAACTCATAGATGGACATAAACATATATAGTTTACTTGGTGATGTACAAGTAGTGAACTAGTAGTGTACTTACCAATACAAATAAGATGATGCGAAATCTTTTTTTTTCTGTTGTAAAAAAAACAAATTATAGGAGGAATTTAGTTAGTGTATATGGGGTCACTCTTTTTATAAGTTTACAACATTATTCTGCAATTGATACTGTATTTTCGTAATAACTATATTGAAATTACTATAAAACAACAAAGATTATAGGAAACGTCAACAACAACAAGGAAAAAAAAATTTTTTTCTCACAATTTCATCCTCTCCGCAAAACACGAGCTTTAATTGTACACTATGGACTTATCCTATGAGAACTTATTGACAGTACTTAATTTAGCTAGTGGATCAGAAAGAAATATTGAACAAGGTGGCGCTGAATCTCAATTGAAAAAATGGGAATTTGTTCCTGGTTATCATTTTCTATTACAAGAGGTTTATTTAAATCGAGAATTACCCCTTCAAATTAGATGGTTAGCTATTATATGTTTTAAAAATGGTATTGACAAATATTGGCGTGCTGCAAGACAATATGCTATTTCTAAACAAGAAAAAGCCCAAATTACTTCTCGAGTAATGCAATTGTTGAATGAACAAAACAACCAATTAATGATTCAAAATGCTCATGCTATTGCCAAAATAGCTAGATATGATTTCCCTAGTGACTGGCCTAATTTATTTGATGATATTACAAAGAATTTAGAAGAGTTTGTCTTCAAGACTAATGATATTGTTTCTACAAATAATACATTAATTATATTGAATCGAATTATCAAGGCAATTTCTATGGTTAGAATTGGTCGTGCCAAACATGCTATGCAAAGTAAAGCACCAATTGTAGTAAACATATTAATTAAACTATATCAAAAATTTTTCCAAAGTTGGACTAGTAATTTAGATTTAACTATGATGGAAGTTTGTTATCTTTGTTTAAAGAATTTACGAAGAATTATCCCTGAAGGGTTTGATCAACCTCATAAGAATCAAGATGTCACTGAATTCTTAAGTTCCACTATTGATCATTTACAATCGTTAGTTTCAGAACATGATAAATATAGTTCGGATTTATTAGAGAGATATGTTAAATGTTATAGTAAATTATATGTGGCATTGATATCATCAAACCCAACAAGTTTTGTATTGTTACCATGTTCACAAAAGATTCTAACTACATTCCTTTCATTATTGGAAGAGAAAGCTGAGTATATTTATAATAGTACTGAAGAAAACGATTTTTGGGAAGTATTAGCATTAAAGGCATTCTCAATACTTAAAAAAATCATGGCATATATTTATAGGAAAGGTGCCATAACTTTAAAACAAAGAAATGATAAAGTTGAAGTGAATAATGCTATACAAAAATTATCTTCAGAAGTATTTACAAATGATTTAATCTTGAAATTGTGTGATTTAATTATAAATTGGTATCTTAGATTAAAACCTTCTGATTTAGAAAGTTGGCTATTGGAACCAGAAGAATGGTGTAATGAAGAATTATCTACTAGTTGGGAATATCAAATAAGACCTTGTGCTGAAAATTTCTATCAAGATTTACTTAAGTATTTTCAAGATGTATTATCTGGTTTCATATTAAATAAGATTTCTTCAGGATTAATGGAGAATGATTCAGTTGATAGAATACTTATTAAAGATTCTATACTTTGTACATTTCAATTATCTTCAAATAGTATTGCCAATAATGTTAATTTTGATAATCTTTTAACTGAAGTATTTATCCCTGAAGGATTAAAGAATGATTTAGTTGAAAACAAAATTTTAAAACGAAGAATTTGTTATATTATAAGCGATTGGGTTGGTGTTCAATGTAATCGAGAACTGAGAATTTCCATATATAAATTGTTGTTAAATTTCTTACAACCAAATAATCCAATAAATGATAGTGTGGTTAAAATAGCTGCAATTCAAACCCTTCGAAATATCGTGGAAGATTGGGATTTTAATAAACATGATTTTCAACCATTTTTAAATGAATTTGTGAAATTATTGGTTGATTTATTAGTGGAATTAAGATTAACAGAATCTAAATTATATATTTTTAATACGTTGGCAGTTTTAATTGAAAGATGTAACCCATTAGTTGATTATCAAACTTTGATTGATATTTTACAGATTGTTCCAAAGTATTGGGATGTAAGTACAAACGAAAATCAACCAATTATTAAAAGTTCACTTTGTCGAGTACTAAAGAATTTAATTATATCCTTGAATGAGAATTCCATCGAGACTCATGCAATATCAATCCCTTTGATTCAAACTTGTTGTTCTGAAAGTTCTGAATTTTATATTCTACTTTCGGAAGATGGGTATGATTTATGGTTGGCTTTATTAAAATATTGTCCCCAAAGTAAATTAAATGATCGGGATATAATTAATCTATATGAAATGATTCCTTATGCATTAAGAAATTCTACTGAGATATTACCTACAATATTACTGATTATTCGAAGTTATAGTTTATATTCACCAGAATTATTTTGTCAAGATGGAATTATAGAAACATTTAAAATTATGGGAGAGTATTTGGAGAAATCTCGTGATGATAGTTTTGCTATATTTATTGGATTAATGGATATCTTATTAATTGAAAATTCTATGAATGAGGTATTTATAAATGGATTAGTTACTAGTGGATTATTCATATCTATGGTAAACTACGTATTAAATGAAGATCAAAGTGCAATATTATCTGCAAGATTATACTTGTTATTTGCAAGATTAGGTAAAAGCTCTCCTGAGTTATTATTGAAAATGTTGGAAATTACTTCTATTGATTTAATTAGATTTTTCAAAACTTGGATTGGACTTTATAATCATAATGGGAATCCGAGAAATCGGAAAATTAACTTATTGGGATTAATCTCTGTGGTTAGTTTTGGCATTCCTAAAAACATCCCTATTTTATATGAAATCTTACCCGATATTGTAAAGAAAACATTTTTCTTTTTAGAAGAAGTTAATGAAACTGACGAAGGATTATGTGAAGCTTATAGAAGTAATTTATTATATGAAGATATTGATGATTATTCATATTTAGATCCCGATATTAAACCTCATGGTGAAAAAATTAGATATCATACATTATTAGAGAAAAATGATCCTGTTTATAATACAAATCTTGTACAATTCCTCAAGAATAATATTTTACAATTGAAATCTCAATTACAAGATTCCGATTTTAATCAAATAATGGCATTGAATGATTCATATACTTTAGAAAGATTAAAAGCTTTAAGCTAAGTTCAACTGGACTCAAAACCCAAAGGTTTGAACTAGAAGTCTTTAAGATAGTCTAATACATATTTATAGTTGTAACTTTTATTTTGTCCTATTTTGTAGAAAAAGAGAGTCTTTTCTTTAGTTATATAGTTTCTAGGTAAATTCAATTGAATTCTTAATGATCTACAAATAGTGACCAAGTTCTTATTGATATTTTACTTTATATACAAACATAGTCCTATATTTACACCAGATAAGTTCTTATATGCAGAACCATATTCTGACTGGGGGAAAAAAAGCTGGTAGCTGGTAGCTGGTAGCTGTCGCATAGACATGTCTCTTACGACATTTCCTGGTAAATAGTAATTTTATGCGACATGCGCTGGAGCGTTAGCTTTGTATTGAGAATCTAGTATTGGTTAGATTCCGGGTATTTGTTAGAAAAAAGGAATAGCTGCTGATCAATAGGGATTGGGTTATTTTCTGTAAGGTTTAAATATGAGAGAATGTCTCCAGTAGGAAAAATTCTAGTTAGAAAAGATCAAGTGTAATTTAGGAAATAAAAGATCAAGTAATTTGTCTGCTTGGAGAAAGTCTTTTAGGTTTGTTCTGAGGCATTACCCCCTATCCATTGTAAGTCCTAGTTTAGTTATATTTAGAGTTGAGCTGAAGTAAGTGTTGTTCACGAAATTTAAGTGAACTTTACTTATTCTCAAGATGTCAACTTATAAGAGATTTGGCTCTGTGAACAAAACTAGTCGTGTACTCAACCGAAAAAGATTTCATTTTACTACAAGACAGTGGCAATTGAAAAATTAACACCCAACTAAACAAACATATAAACTATACTTGGAAAATACATAAACAATTGTCATGTTTAGAAACAATTACGATAACGATTCAGTTACATATTCACCTACAGGTAGATTATTCCAAGTTGAATATGCATTAGAAGCAATTAAACAAGGAAGTGCTGCTGTTGGATTAACATCAACTAATCATGTTGTTTTAGTAGCTTTAAAACGTAATGCAGAAGAATTAGGATCTTTTCAAAAGAAATTAATTAAAATTGATGATCATATTGGAATTGCATTGGCTGGGTTAGCACCTGATGCTCGAGTATTACTGAATTATTTACGTAAACAAGCCATGTCTAGTAAGATGATTTTTGATAAACCAATTCAAACATATAAAGCAGTATTATCAATTGCTGATAAAGCTCAAGAAAATACTCAAAGTTACGGGTCTAGACCTTATGGTGTTGGGTTATTAATTGGAGGATATGATGAAACTGGAGCTCATTTATTTGAATTTCAACCTTCTGGTTCTGTATTGGAATATTTTGGTGCAGCTATAGGAGCAAGGTCACAAGCAGCAAGAACATATTTAGAAAGAAATTTACAAGAAATTAGACTGTGTAAAAATGTTGAAGATTTAATTGTTCATGGATTAAATGCCTTGAGAGATACTTTGTCACAAGATGTTGAATTAACTAATAAAAATACTTCAGTTAGTATAGTTGGTAAAGATCAAGAATTTATTGTTTATGATGATGAAGATGTTCAACAATGGTTGGATAGATTGGATTCTGTGTCCAATGCGAGAAATAGAGACGACGATGAAGAAGAAGAAGTGAAGGAGGAGGAAGAAACTACTGAGACTGCAGATGCTGCTACTGATGATCGAATGGAAACTGATGAATAGCTGAGCTCAGCTTAGCTAAGCGTAAGCGAAGTTGAGCGGGAATACTTTATACATAATAAACAAGAATAAAACTAGTTCGTAAAACTAGTCCATAGAACTAGTCCTTTTTGTTTTTGCAACCTTCTATATACATCTATTACTTCTTTTGTTGTTGTTGTTGTTGTTGTTCAGCAACATATTTTATCGCACTCATACATTCACTTTGCATTGAATTAACCAATTCATTTAAATCCTTAGGATCATGTAATTTCTTATTTCTAATATCAGTAATCATAGACTTGACTTGATCAAGATATTTTTGAATACTCTGTTTCTGTTCACTTGTCATTAAGCTTCCATATTGTTTTAGTGCTATTTCTGTATCAGTACATAAAATTTCTGCTCTTGAAGCATGTTCAAAATATTTCTTTAATTCTTCATCAGCTTGTTTATTTGATTTACTTTCTTCAATCATTTGATTCACTTCTTCATCAGTCATAGCAATTTCCGTAACTTGAATTGATACAGTGTTTGGATTATTATAATATTTCAGAGTTTCAGGGTATGGTGTTTTATCTGTTGCACTTACATTTATAATTCCATCAGCATCAATTTCAAACAGAACAGCAATTTGTGGTGTACCCTTTGGTCCCGGTGGAATATTAGAAAGTTTAAAATTACCAATTAACTTGTTGTCTTTGACTAATGATCTTTCACCTTGATATACTCTAATTTCAACTCCAGTTTGTCCATCTACTGCCGTGGAAAACATTTGTTGAGTTCTTATAGGAACAGTGGAATTTCTGGGGATTAACGGACTAAATATACCTCCATAGGTTTCAATACCTAATGATAATGGAGTTACATCCAATAACACAACATTTTTAATTTGTCCTGATAAAACACCACCTTGAATTGCTGCTCCTAATGCAACAGCCTCATCAGGATTTATCGCGGTACTGGGTTTTTTATTAAATAATTGCTCCACTAATTTACGAATTCGTGGCATTCTTGTCATTCCTCCAACTAATAAAATTTCATCAATATCTGATACTTTTAAATCAGCATCTCGAATACATTTCTTAACTGGTTCAATTGTTTTTTCAATAAGTGAAAGAGTCATATTATCTAATTGTTCTTCAGTAAGGGTAAGTTTTATATGATGTTGTTCATGAATAAATGGGATATTAATTTCTGTAGAAGATACTTTTGATAATTCAATTTTTGCTTGTTCTGCAGCTTCTCTTATACGTTGAACAGCTAATCTATTATTAGCAAGATCAATCCCAGTCTGTTGTTTAAAATGTTCAAGTATATAATTTAATAAAACAATATCAAAATCTTCTCCTCCTAAATGAGTATTCCCATTCGTTGCTCTTACTTCAAACACTCCATTTTCAATATCAAGAATAGAAATATCAAATGTCCCACCACCAAAATCAAATACAGCAATTATTCCTTCTTTATCACATCCATAAGCCAATGCAGCAGCAGTAGGTTCATTTATTACACGAATGACATTTAATCCGATCAATTTACCTGAATTTTTTGTTGCCAGACGTTGTGAATCATTGAAATAAGCAGGGACAGTTACAACAGCATGAATTATCTTTGTATGTAAATTAGTTTCAGCAATTTGTTTCATTTTATCAAGAATAATACTACTTATTTCTGAAGGTGATTTAATATCTCCATTTGTAGTTTGTAACATTACATCTCCTTGATTATTTGGGATAATTTTATAAGGAACATTAGATAAATCACGTTGAACTTCTGAATCTTGAAATTTACGACCAATTAGTCTTTTAGTAGCATAAAATGTATTCTCAGGATTTATAACTGCTTGTTGTTTAGCAGGAATACCTACTAGTGTTGTTGTAGTTGTGTTGTTGTTGTTGTTATTGGTGAATGCTACTATTGATGGTGTTGTTCTTCCACCTTGTTCATTTTCTAAAATTTTCGGTTGTTTTCCTTCCATTATTGCCACGGCAGAATTTGTCGTTCCAAGGTCAATACCAATTACTGTATGATTAAATCTAACATGTCGTAATTGACTTCTTAAAGTGTTTCTTAGCATTTTTGTTGTCTATCTATTATATGTCAAGAAGAGTCAAGGAATTTTTTTTTGTTCGATTGCCTTTTGAAATGATCCGGAGTCGGAAATTAAGTTCGCAACCAACATTAAGCTGTCACTGGTAATCAATATAATATAAAGACAAAGAGAGCTAATTTCTAGTTTGGTCACTTTTCTACTTTGTATGATTAGGGAATTGACAATTCAACTACGATTTAGGTAAAAATCTTTATACAACAAAATATAATATTATGATATAATATAAAATCTATATAGAACTCAAATAATAATTTGAGGTGATCTTATAAGTCTTCTCAAGATTACTTCAGGATTCCAAAGTCAATCTTCCTAACTTAATCGCTAGATAATACAGTATGTATTCTCTCGGCCTGTCGATCACAAAACTAGACGCATCCTAAGATTATAAAGCAATTTAAGAATGATGTAGTAAATAATTAAGCAAGGTGAAGTAGCAAATAGTGTAGCAAGATGAAGTAGAAAATGGTATAGCAAGATGATTGTAACAAATAATAAATTAAAATGATTGTAGAAAATAATAAAGCAAGATGAAGTAGCAGATAATAAAGCAAAGTGAAGTAGCAAATAATAAAGCAAAGTGAAGTAACAAATAGTGAAGCAAAATGAATGTAGCAGATGATAATTTAAGCCATTTGTGTTAGTATATATCTAGGAATATGAGAATGAAATAACAAACAATGAAGCAAGATGAATTAGCAAACAATGTTAATGTCACCATATTTCATGTGAGTATTTTGATTGATATCAATGTAATTAACCAAGTATTACATAACTTATCTTTGTTACTTGTTTTGAAAGAAAGAAGAAAAGAAAGTGGTGTAAGTTTAAAATCCTTTGAAAAGAGAATTTGGGGCCTTTTTATATTGCAATTTTTCGCAGCAATTGTAAACCACAAATAAACCTATTTAATCACCAAGGTTTATTCCAGTTTATCTCTATAAAAAAAAACCAATGAATGAAATATGTAGACTATATCTCAAATTGATCTATTCAACCAGTATAAAGTCTTTAGATAGTGTCAAATTAGAGTATGAATATCAATAATTCTATATATTTACAATCTACCTAAGTTACAACCTTTTCAAACTAATATATTTGTAGTCCAAACTAAATTATCCCCAGAAGTTCTAGTTTTAGAGTTAGTCCAAATTACCAAGGGTACAAGCCCCAGATGGTAAATTTAATAGACATTCAATTGTTTGAGAAAAGTCTTGTTTATTTTAGTTAATCTATGGTTTATACGGAACAAACTCTATTCCCCCATTCTCAAATACAATTCTTTTAAAATATAATAATCCCAACACATCCAATCCCATTTGACCGAGAATTAACAAGAATTCATCAGTTTCTAACTCAACATTAGTTAAATTTCTTGATAAACATTTATCTAATTGATTAAAATTAGTATATATCGTTTGTAAATCATTGGAATTATCTATAGTGATTCCTATTCTATTTGTTCGTTTATTCATTACTAACTTACCTTGTTTAACTATAGGTAATGTTATTTCCTTGGTGCCATATATGAAATTATTAAAGTGATTGAGGAATTGAGTAGATAGTTCCATATTGATGTTGAAGGAACATAACAAGTTGACTATGGAAACGCTTGTAAATCCTGTACTTGCTATTTCTTTATTTTTGAAAGGTTTAATTATTGATTCATAAGATTGAATATTAGTAAATAATTTAAATATTGACAGTAATTGAATTTGTGTAAGATATTGATTTCCATTCATATATCGTGTTAATTCTGGAATATGACATATTTCAAATGTGGTTGATAATATACAATAATCCAACACTATGATTCCAATATTACATAGGATTAATTGAGGTTGTATTGGAATTCCTTTAATGTCTATGGTTAATTTAGACAATGTAGCGTTGAGTAACAGAATTGTAATTGATTGAATTAATAGTATATGTCCTTTTGCATGATGATTATATACTTTTAGAATATCTAAATCTTCAGCATATAGTTTATTTGGTAATTTATTAAACTTGAAGTTACCAATAACAACCTTAAGTAATTGACTTATAAAATGAACGTATGACTTTGTAGTTTTAAATGATAATTTAGAATGGAATTTGACTAATCTTGTAAGTTTTTGTTGTAAATGTTCTATAGTATTGTGTCTATTTCTTACCATTTTATAACTTGATTTATTTAATAAACTTATATTAAACCATAGTTGTTCATATGAATTAGATGTTATTATTGGGTATTGTAAGATTTGGTTAATTCTAGCAGATCCCAAATGAAATGTAAGTGAAGCTATTAAATTCTCGAGTAAACTTATTTTACTAATGTCAACTGTACACTTATCTCGTATACATTGTTCATATTTGTTTCGTTCAATTTGGAGAAAGTATAAGACAATTGGTATATACTTTGAATCTTGACCAAATTCAGTTATTATATTCATAATTGAATTTCTATTATAGCTGTATAATACATATTCAAACTTTCTGAATGTCTTGTTTAATTCAAGACATGAATGGAAATTACCTTGACTAGTTATATCATAATATTGTAGATCTTTATTTAATAGTTTATATATTTGATACCAAAAATAAGGATGATTTAGCAATTGACGAATTTTTTGATTTAATTGATAGATATTGAATACATCTTTTATAGTCAAGTTTCCTATTTCTACTATGGTAATTATTAAATCTATTGAAAGGATAAACATTGAATGTCAACAATACTTTTTTTTTTTCAGATTGATCTCATCTTAAGTATTGGTATAGTCAGATATGAGTAAAAGAAAAGCAGATCAAGATAAATCTGGAAAGAAAAGATTTAAGAATACTAATAAGCTTCTTGATCCAAATACTTGTGGTGTTTATGCTACTTGTAATAGAAATAAAGAAACTCAATGTAAGAATGAATTAATTAATTTGTTTAATGAAAAAATTCCTGAATATTTTGATTTAGATAAGGAAGAAGTAGAAGTAGAAGAAGGAGGAGAAGAACAACAAGAAGAAGAACTTTCAATAGAAGATAAGATTAAACTTGAAGTTGCTGAATTAAAAGATAAGAAAACTGACTTGTTAAAACCTATGGAATTAGATGTTGAATGTTTAATTTTCATCAAGACTAAAAGACCAATAAATCCTGTAGTATTAGTGGAAAAGATATGTCAAGAAAGTTATGATAGTAAAGTTAAAACAACAAGATATACACAAAAGTTAAGTCCAATTGTTGATTCATGTAGTGCATCAAAGGAAGAATTGAAAAATTTAGCTAAAAGAGTATTAAAGCCTGTATTTCATAATGAAGATCAAAAACCAATTAAATTTGCTATACAAATATCTAAACGAAATTTTAATAGTATACCTAAAGATGATATGATTAAGACTATAGCAGAATGTATTGGACGTGACCATGGTCATTCAGTTGATTTAAAGAATTATGATAAATTGATTGTTGTTGAGTGTTATAAGAATAATATTGGAATGAGTGTTGTTAGTGATTATTTAAAGTATAGTAAGTTTAATTTACAACAAATATATGAAAAGGGTGGCTAGTTGTTGAACTGAGTGAGAGCGAAGGTGAACTGGAAGTTGTGGTTGGATGTATATTTACTTAGATGTGTACTTACTTGGATGTATATTTACTTGAATGTGTACTTACTTGAATCTATCTTGTTTCGATAGGAAAGATTTAACTTCGCTTTCGCTCAGTTAAGTCTTCGCTTTCGCTCAGTTAAGTCTTCGCTTTCGCTCAGTTAAGTCTTCGCTTTCGCTCAGTTAAGTCTTCGCTCAGTTAAGTCTTCGCTCAGTTAAGTCTTCATTCAGTTAAGTCTTCACTCAGTTAAGTCTTTGTATTAAAACTACTTGCTCCTTCCAAGCCAACCAATCAGCTTCTTTATGAGGAATCAATCCCATATTATATAATTTATAAACTCCAATAAACATATTCAATAATTGAAACAATATAAATAGTAATTTAGCGAAAAATATATCTTGTTTATTACTTTTTGTCTTTAATTTCTCAAATGTAGGTCCAGTTTCATATATAATTGCCTTTAAAGGATTAATCAACAACATTAATGTCATTGTCATGGGAATAATTTGTAAGGAATTACCTGTAAAATAACTCATTATTAAATTCATAGGTATTGACTTAGCTGGTCCATTAGCTAATGAATATGCCTTTTTCGATTTTAATATACTAACATCTTCTTTTTTAGGAGTAGAAGTTGTTGTAGTAGTAGTTGTTGTTGTCGTATATCCTGGTGGTGGTTGAATTGTTTGTTTTGGTGGTATAACAATTATTGGTTTAGTAATTTCTGAAAAGTCCATAATTATAGAATTAAACGTCAAAGTCTTTGTCTGTCACCTTGAAACTTTCAACTTTCAACTTTTAACTTTCAGAAAAAATCAACCTCAATTTCACCTCCACTTTACAATTGCCATCAACAAGCACAGTACACATCTATCAATTCAATTACACTACATATACATATATAGAATATATATATATACACCCTAAAAAAATGAACTCAACAACATCATTCAAGTCAAACCCTTTAAATAGAATTATTGGACTTTCTATAATTTTATCTATGGGATTTTTACTTGTTATATTAGCAGGTATTTATGGAAATTGGTTTCCTATAATTATTGGATTAATATTTGCAATTGCTCATCTACCACTGGCCATAGCTAAAGCAGTTACTTCATCTGATTATGATTTTAATTTTGATAATACTTCAAATAATAATGTTGTTTTAGAAACTGGACAATTTATTTCAGCATTTTTAGTAACAACAGGTGTTGTTGTACCTATAATTTTACATCATTCACTTATACTTACGAAAACTGCTATGATACTTACAATAATTGGGGGTTGTTTAATATATGGTACTGTTTATACATTTAGTTCATATTTTGATGAAACTGAAGAAGAAATTGATGAATTAGGAGGAGGTGTAATTTAACGTATAGTTATATAAAAGAGAATATATTAATTATTGTATTTTTACATTGATGTAATATTTGTATTGTAGATTACATTGTAGTGTATTGAGTATTGAGTATTGAGTATTGAGTATTGAGTATTGATTATTGCATATAGCATATAGTACATAGTGTATGGTGTATACTGCATAGTACATACAAATACTGCATAGTACATACTATATCCTTACCTTATACCTTCGCATTGTACCTTCTCATTGTACATTATGTATTCCTCCTATACTACCCACTTTTGTCTCAGTAAAAATTCACTTCAAAAAAAAACATCACCAACTATAAACACTATTACATCAACTACCTAAAATGACTGCAGAATTCATAAAAGCTCAAAGAGAAATAATTCAAGAGAATCAATTACAAGAGAAAATTATTAATGAAGAATTTAAAATTTGGAAGAAAACTGTTCCTTTATTATATGATTTAATTCATTCCTTTGTATTAAATAATCCAAGTAGTGTATTTCAATGGTTACCTAATTATACATCAAACAAACAATCAATAACTGTTAAATTTTTGGTTTCTACTAAAGAATTAGACAATAATTATTTAAAATTAGGTTCAATAGATTTACCTTCTACTTTAGTTACTTCTAGTGAATTAACTATTCCAACAATTGAAGATACATCAAATTTAACAATTTTAAATAAATGGAAACTGAATGATATAAATAAATTGAAAATCTCTCCTGATGGGAAATTAGCCATTGCTTTTAATACAAACGGAATAATTCAAAGCTATAATTTAACTAACAATGATGTATTTGATTATAAATATCACAAATTACCTGGGTTTGGAATAGATTGGATAAATAGTACTAGTTTCTTATCAGGAGCAAAAGATGGACAAATCGCCTTATGGAATATTGATAAACCTTCAACACCAATTCAATTATTTAAATCTCATAATGGAGCAATTAATGGTTTATCTGTAGTATCAAATGAACAATTATTTGCTTCAGTAAGTGATGATTCAACTACTCAATTTCACGATATTAGAAGCTTAGAAGGTAATCCTGTAATCACCATTGAAAATTCTCATATTCAAAATTCAATTAAATTTCATCCAAAAATTGATACATTATATGCAACTGGTGGTAAAGATAATACTGTAAATTTGTATGATATTAGAAAACCAAATATACAATTTAGAAAATTATATGGACATAATGATACAATTACTGATTTAAAATGGGATATTCATAATCCTTTACAATTAATATCTACTTCATATGATAAACGAGTAATTATTTGGAATTTAAATAAACTAGATGAAGAATTTGATATTGATAATAAAAAGAAATCAAGAGTTGATCCTGTTTTAAAGTTTATTCATGGAGGCCATACTCAAAGAGTTAATGATTTTGATGTTCATCCAAATATACCTAATTTAATTGGAAGTGTTGGTGATGATAATTTGTTAGAAATTTGGAAACCTAAAACTATAGTTGAACCTGAAGAGGAAGTAGAAGAAGAACATGAAGAACATGAAGAAGAAGAACACGAATCAAAGGAAGAAGAGACCAAAGAAGAGACTATAGAAGAGACTAAAGAAGATTCTAAAGAAGAAACTAAAGAAGATGTTGAAATGAAAGACTAAATATTTTGTATAGCCTTTTTCCGCACGGAAATATAATTATAAAAAGAAAAAAAAAACGCGTTGATTTTTAAACCTCTTTCAATATCCGTTATAGTTGAATATGTCCCTTACTTGGTATAAACTACCAATAGTTCAATCTGAACTAAATCTAGCTAAAGTATTAAGATGTGGTCAGACATTTAGATGGAAAAATATCAACCATGAATGGTCGTTATCTATATCTGATCGTATAATCTTACTTAAACAAGATGAAACTCATATTCATTATACTCATATATTAAAACAATCAACTGGAGGTACTCACAAGGAAACCCTTGATTTCTTGAATGATTATTTCTCATTACATATAAATTTAACTGATTTATATACAACTTGGAAAACAAATCATAAAAAATTTGAAAAGGGTAAATCTCCATTTGATTTATTTCCCGGTATAAGAATTCTAAGACAAGATCCTTGGGAATGTTTAATTTCGTTTATATGTTCTTCAAATAATAATGTTAAACGAATTTCTAAAATGTGTGATAATTTATGTCAAGAATTTGGGGAATACATAAACACCCATAATGATATAGATTATTATTCTTTCCCCACTGTAGA
This sequence comes from Spathaspora arborariae UFMG-19.1A, assembly GCA_000497715.1. NCBI lineage: Eukaryota > Fungi > Ascomycota > Pichiomycetes > Serinales > Debaryomycetaceae > Spathaspora > Spathaspora arborariae. The sequence goes on from KI547151.1 coordinate 20,798, forward strand.
AAAACTTTCACAACCAAATGTTGAATCTAAATTACGAGAATTAGGATTTGGATATCGTGCAAAATACATATATCAGACTGCCTTGAAGTTCACTGATTCCAATCACCCCAAAATCACCATGGAAAATTTATATAATTTACGTAGTGAATCATATGAAATAGCTCATGGTTTCTTATTGCAACTTACTGGAGTTGGTCCAAAAGTAGCTGATTGTATTTGTTTAATGTCGTTAGATAAACATGATATTGTTCCAATAGATACTCATGTATATCAAATTGCGATACGAGATTTTAAATATCGTGGTGGTTCAAAAACATTAAATAAACAAAATTATAAATTAATTGGTGATTTCTTTAAACTGATTTTTGGTGATTATGCTGGTTGGGCACAACTGGTTTTATTTACTGCTGATCTTAGTGATTTAAATAATGGAACTAATATTGTGAAAGTAGAAGAATCCCCAATTAAAGTTGAAAAACCAAGAAAAAGAATTAAAGTAGTATAAGAGTTTATAGTTTATAGATAATTCAGAGTATCACCACACCAATTTATAATCTCTTATATTGAAATCTTGTAGTAGTATTACGCTACCAATGCATCGCACACAAATAAGGGCGTGTGGTCTAGTGGTATGATTCTCGCTTTGGGAGACGACTTGGAAAACAAGTTGAGGTTACTACAAGCATGCGAGAGGCCCTGGGTTCAATTCCCAGCTCGCCCCGGTTTATATTTTTGAATTTATATTTTTACCTGGTCTTATATTATTGAGTTGATTGTGGGAGGGTTAAATTTTGTGTTGAATTGAAAAATTTTTTTTGTTGCAAAAAAACTAATTGTAGAAAATCAATTTACAAGATGATTGGTTGGTTGTTCCTTTTTGTGTTTCTACATGAAAAGAATATATCTATTCTACGTTATTATATCCTCTTGCTATTACACTTTGACGAGTATTAACAAGTTACTGTTTTGATAATCTATTGCGTGTCAAGACGGGATTCAAACCCATCAAACCCATAAAACCCATCAAACGCGAGAGTTCTTTAGGGACTCATATTAAAGTCTATATATTCTCCTACTGATCGAGTTTTCCTAAGACAAGTTCTTTGGTTAGTCTAGGAAGATTCAGACTAGATAAATATCATATACCCTACTAATAAATACTGACATTTACACAACGACACAGTAAATAATATACCAGTGAAATTTCTGAAATTTTTTTTCGGTTGCAGAGTCGTGTACCATACCAATATCATTTACTCTTGTGAATAATTTTTAACTTTTCATGAAAGAAAAATTTTCAAGTTATTCTGTTCTCCTTTTCACTTCATTATCAAGCAATCATGCCTTTCCAAAAAGTTTTTAAGACCTCTGCTTACCACTCCCGTTTCCAAACTCCTTTCCGTAGAAGACAAGAAGGTAAGACCGACTACTACCAAAGAAAGAGATTAGTCACTCAACATAAGGCTAAATACAACACTCCAAAATATAGATTAGTTGTTAGATTCACCAATAAGGATATTATTGCTCAAATTGTTTCTGCTCAAATTACTGGTGATGTTGTTTTAACTGCTGCTTATGCCCATGAATTACCAAGATATGGTATTAAACATGGTTTAACTAACTGGTCTGCTGCTTATGCTGTTGGTTTATTAGTTGCTAGAAGAGCTTTACAAAAATTAGGTTTAGATGAAACTTATCAAGGTGTTGAAGAAGTTGAAGGTGAATTCGAATTAACCGAAGCTGTTGAAGATGGTCCAAGACCATTCAAGGTTTTCCTTGATATTGGTTTACAAAGAACCACTACTGGTGCTAAAGTTTTCGGTGTCTTAAAGGGTGCTTCTGATGGTGGTTTATATGTTCCTCATTCTCCAAACAGATTCCCAGGTTGGGATATTGAAGCTGAAGAATTAGATGCTGAATTATTAAGAAAGTACATCTTTGGTGGTCATGTTGCTGAATATATTGAAGAATTAATGGATGATGATGAAGAAAAATACAAGACTATTTTCAAGTCTTATATTGAAGATGAAATTGAAGCTGAAGATATCGAAGAAATCTATGCTAATGCTCATCAAGCTATTAGAGATGATCCATCTTTCAAACCAACTGAAAAGAAATTCACCAAGGAACAATACGCTGCTGAATCTAAGAAATACAAACAAGTTAAATTGACCAAGGAAGAAAGACAAGCTAAGATTGCCAAGAAGATTGCTGATTTCCAAGCTTCCAACTAAGTCAGTGTGTTTATATAATCTTTTTTTTAAAATAAACAAAGATCTAATATTCATTTTTACCTCTATATACTTAATGTTTATGTTGTTTGTGTTTATCTCTTACCCTCTTTTCAGCATCATTTAACAATTTATCATAAACTTCATCTACTTCAGGATCAACAGGTTTTTCTTCTTCATCTTTTGAAGAACTACCACTAGTGTTTATAGTATCTTTATCATCTTCATGAGAGTTGGTTATTGTTAATTTTGAATCTTCAGATTCCATTGCACCAGGAATAAGTTTTTCTAAAGAAATTCTATTGGTATTTATTTTATCAATTAATTCCGTAACATTTCTTATCCCCTTAGCCCCCATTATTGCTTGTCGTAATTCTGAACCTGAAGGTAATCCACTAAGTAACGGGAATTCATTCTTGACATCTTTATCTTTGGTTTCTGGACGTTGTTGTTTTCTCAGTTGCATAAACACACCTAATCTAAGGAATTCACCTTCTTCTAGTTCTTGCTCTTTAGCATAGAGTGAAGTTTGACTTAATGAACGGAATAAAACTGGTCTACCAGTAGTTTTATCAACAGCAACATCTTTCCCATTATCTGATTCTACAACAACTTGATGAGGATGTAAATTTTGATCATTATTATTCAGTGTTGTTGAGAAATAATCTTGTTGATTAGTGATATTATGTGCTGATAAAATTGGTCCTGAAGTAAGTAATTCTGAACTACTTTCATGTAAATGATCATTTCCTAATGTAGTTAATTTCCAACCACTATTAATTCTGGAAATTGCCTTTTCAATAGCTGGTGCTGAAGGTGGAGATTTTTCCGACGTTGGTGTCACGGCCATACTTACTGTACCATGTTCTTCAAACATATGAACCAATTTCTCTAAAGATGCATCTAACAAACAGAAACGAACTAATGTTTCCTTACCATCAAATGATAATGTTCCAGCTTTTCTTAATTCAAATAATTTATCAATTGTTGCATGAATATCCTTTCTTATGGCCCTAGTTCTTTCCATTATTGTATCTGTAATAATTTGTTGAATCTTGGCATCTTCTTCTTGTTTGCCACCTTTATCTACTTCCATTAATAATTTCTCAGCTGTTTCCATTAACAATGATCCATCAAACATTAAATCTTCTTGATTAATTTCCATAGTACCAGAATAATATTCTGGTTTAAGTGAAATATCCATATTTCTCATTAAATAAAAGGCAATTCTCAGAGCTAAATCTTCAGAAACTAAATCATAATCTAAATCTAATGCATGTAAAGTATTAGAAGATTTCACAGCTGTATATAAAGTGAATACTGCTGCTGGTGATAAATCTCGATTACCCATTAATGAAACATGAATTAATTTAGGAACCTTTGGTAAAAAAGCGGCAATCAGACCAATTGCTTTGGATGTTAATTCATTAAAATCAAAATGAATTCTTCTTAAATTAGAATATTTAGGAAGATATTTCGCCAAGGTAGATATTATCCCTGGGAATATTCTTGGAATTGAACTTAAATCCAAGAATCTTAAAGTTTTAACATTAGTTAATGATTTAATTAATTCAGAAGCTTGATCAACATCAACTAATTGTGTAGAATTTAATGAGAAAAATATAAGATTATCAACACTTCCCAGATTAAATGCATTTATAAATGGTTGTAATTGACCCTCACTTAAATCATTAGAAGCAATATCAACCCCAACACATTTAGATTCAACATCAGTTAACCAATCACAAACAACATTAGCTTTTGTGATGTTTAAATCAATTCCTGCAATACCTAATCTACGAGTTGGTTTCTTAACTGCTTGATTAATTAAATTGGTGAATACTTCATCAGATAATTTACATCCATTAATAACTAATTCTTCAATCCCTCCACGTAATATCAAAGCTTTAATAAATAAATCCCAATTCATATTAGATCTTAAGGATGCAGTGTTTGTTTCAGATTTATATCTTTGTTGAGAAATATCTAATTTCTTTACCGTGATATTACTGGCTAAGAATTTACAAAGATATTTCCAACCTTGTTCATCAATAGCCACATTTCTAAGGGAAAGCTTTTCCAAAGCTTTATTATAAGTTAAAGAACCAAGAAAATGTTTCAACATTTCTGTAGTCATGGTAACATTATCAAATATTACTGTATAAATTGGAGTTATAGCAATAAAATCAGAAAATGATAATACATCAATTAATGTTGGTTTAGGATTTAAAAATTTCAATACTTGTAAAGGAGCAGTTTTATTTGTCAATTGTTTTAATGTTGCTGGAATAGGTAAAATTTCACGTAAATGGCAACATCTGGTATAAATCATCTCCAAAGTCTTCCCTTGATTAACATCTTGAACCTCTTTTTCAAAATGTTGTTCATGAACATGTAAAGGTTTATCAATATCTACATGAGCTGCTCTCATTAATAATTTCAATTCCTGTTCCTCTTGTTCCTCTTGTTCTTGTTTCTTATGAGCATTTGACTTTGATGGTTTAAATGAAGCAACTTCTTGTGCTATTTTTTTAGCTTGAGCATATGCATCATTAGCATGCTTTTCAGCCATTTGTAATGCTCGTTTTTGAGCTTCCAAGGCCATGGCAATTTCTCGTTCACTATATGTTTGTTTTTGTTGATTAGAATCTTTACCAGATTCATTCATGGCAATACCTTGACATAATCGAGGAAGTGGAGCAGCAATATCTTGAGGAATAATAACATTACCACGTTTAGGACGACGCGAGGGGATTTGTTGTTGAGGATCATAATCTAATTTATCTATAGCAAATGCCACTCTTTTCAAATGAACATCTTCAAGTTCCTTAATAGGGATTGATTTACTGTTTAAATTCTTGTTTAATACTTTTCTGGGGGGAATTGTCGATGCAGTATGTGGAGGTGCAACATTTGAATTTGAAGATGCAACAGAAGATCTTCTTCTGAAAAATCTCAAACCTTCAGAAGAATTTTTAGCTGGAGATGGTGTGGGAGTAGTATTATCATCTTTTAAAAATGATTCTTTAAATAATCCTGTATTTGTCTTTAACGATAAAGAAGATTTTCTTTTTGGGGTTGTTCCTGGAATTCCACTTCCTGCAGGAGGTTTATTTATATTTGATACTAAATCATCTTGAACTTTTGATTGAGATATTGGGTTTGGTAAATTTAATTTTGCTGTAGTTGTTTTTGGCAGAGAACTTGGTGAAGCTTGAGGGGATGAATTTGCACTTGATTTAAATTTTGAAGAAATTGATCCAAATAATCGACGTTTTGTGGATGTTTGTGGTGTTTGTGGTGTTTGCAGTGTTTGTGATGCTGTTGTTGTTCCTGATAATGGAAGATTAAGACTTCCCCTTCTAGGGGTTGGTTCTGGTTGAATATATGCAGATTTATTTTCCACTATTGAAGCAGAAACTGAACGTGAACGTCCTGTTGGTGTAAATTTCATACTAGTACCATTAATTGTTGACTTACCAACAAATAATTCTTTCTCGTCTTTGTCAGATTCATTACTTTTTGGTGGTGGTGATTGAGATTCTGGTACAGGAGTACTTATACCTGAAGCAGGCAGTTTATCACTATCAATTCTATCATTTTCTATAGCAGATTGTCGTAATTTATCTATTGGTTTTCCATTGGCTTTATTTTTCTTATTTAATGATTTTTGAGATCTACTTCGAAATAACCAATCAACATCAATATTAGATACACCAGTTTCAACATGTTCAGAATGAGGAAGTTTAGTAGGTTTCACAGATTCAACAAGTTTGACAGATTCAACAGGATCTGACATGATGATTTAAAATTTGAGAATATATTTGTATATAATTCAGATGAAAAAGGAGTGTATAAATATGGAACGAGTTTTAGTTAGAAATACTGGGGAATAGAATTTAAACTATCGTCTGGCTATTTTTTGTTTTTTAAAGACGAAAGAAAACTGACCAAAAAAAAGGAAAAAAAAAAGTAAAAGAAAAACAGTACTTAAGATACGAGAAGTATGACTATACACAATTAAAGGTAAAAACAAAACTATTACGTAATAAATGATTAAGAGTAGAGATAGTCAATGACATAGGTATTATTTAAGTTTGTTATTGTAATTAAAAAAAATAACTTAACGTCATTTGGTTGTCTCTAGTTTGTTCTAAAAAAAGAAAAAAAAACCTTACCCCTTAATTATCTGTCAAGTATGTTATGTCAGTACTATTTCTATCATTTCAACAACTAAACAGTTATAGATACTATTTAATTACTCGCAGGTAATCTCTGACACTTTCGTGTATTTTTTTTGTACATTAACGAAAATACCAAACTTTGATTTGAAGCTTCCTTTTGACGTAGCCAAGAATTAATTTTTTGTTCTTTGATAAAACATGGGGGAACAGGGGTTTAACGAAAGAAATAGAGGGGAGGAACTTACAAAAGAAATTACAACAAAGATTATTGCTGAGGAATATTTTACATATGATTATGTTTTTGGGATTAAATTTTATTGGTGAAGTTTTAGTTTGATATAAAATTTGAATTGTAGGTAAAGAATTTCTTGAGAAATGTTTAAGTTTATTGGTATATGAGTGGGAGTGTTTAAATAGTAATATTTTAGATAAACATTAAAGTAAGTGATAAGTACAAAGTATCAAGTATCAAGTACAAAGTATAAAGTACAAACTACAAAGTACTAAATACAAACTAGAAAGTACTAAATACAAACTACAACTACAACTACAACTACAACTACAAGTAAATTTGCAACCAAGTATTTCCCTGGATCAAGAAACAAAATCAATCCTTCTCCAACCAATAATAACCTTTCTATAAAAGTAAACTATTCTAGTTCTACTTGCATGTAAACCTACTATTATATAATAGACTTTATGAATCACTTAATATTTGAATTCTCAAGATTAACACTAGGTACGTCATCATATTTGCATGAGATTTTGGGAAAAATCTCATCAAAACTTGCCTCAATACTTTATAATTCAACAACACTACAATCAAATACTATATCCAATCAACAAAACGTTTGACAAATTATACAGTTGTCTTCCTCTCCCCTTTTCTCCTTATCTATTTACTTTGCCACCACACTTCTACTAAATGCATATATAGTTGAAACTGTGGGGTTTTTTTATGTCTCTTATATGCAGACAGCAAATCCGAGCGTATGTCCGAGTTCCGAATTCTTAGAACTTTTTGGTTTACTAATCACTGAAAATTAGTTGGTCGTGTACTTTGACATAAATGATGTATCATCGAAAATTAATTTTTTTTTGTTAGTATAAAAGAAAATAAGAATTTCCGGGTTTTATCATTTTTATCATTTTTATCATTGCTAATTGACACTTTTTTAACAAAAAATTTTATAGACCACACAAGTCCTTTTTATTCACATATATATATTAATATATTTATTCATATTTACACATATCACAAATGTTTTCCAGATCAATCTTACGAGCTGCAAGTCAAGTTGCTATTAAATCAACTGGTGCTAGAATTGTATCAAATCCGACTAGAATTATGAGAAATTTAACTCCTGTTACTACATCATTCATTTCTAAAAGAAATTATCATGAAAAAGTTATTGATCACTATGAAAATCCAAGAAATGTTGGTACTTTAAATAAAAATGATATTAATGTTGGTACAGGATTAGTTGGTGCTCCAGCATGTGGTGATGTTATGAGATTACAAATTAAAGTTGATGAAACTACAGGAAGAATTGAAGATGTTAAATTTAAAACATTCGGATGTGGTTCTGCAATCGCTTCAAGTTCTTATGCTACTGAATTAGTTAAAGGAAAAACTTTAGATGAAGCTTTACAAATTAAAAATACATTTATTGCTCAAGAATTATCTTTACCTCCTGTTAAATTACATTGTTCAATGTTAGCGGAAGATGCTATTAAATCTGCTGTAAAAGATTATAAATCAAAGAGAAGTGGAATTAAACCAACTATAGGTCCTGATGCTACTGTTGGTGCTACTGCAAGTGCAAGTGCAGGTGCAGGCGCTGCTATTCCTGCTACTGCAACTGCTTAATCAATTATCTTCTTGCATTTATTATTATATAGACATTATTTAAGGGGGGGAGAGGGTTGTATAAATGTTTCTCAGTGTGTATAATCAAACATAATCTTCAAAATTCAAGGAGAGAGAGAGTTTTAAGCAAAGGCGGGGATTTACCGATTTATCAGAGTCAGAGAATTTCTTTTTCTCCTCTCTCTTGTTCACTCCCCTCAGAAGTGTGGAAGATATAAAATCCGAGTAAAATCCGAGTAAAATCCGAGTAATGTCCGGGTAATGGCTGGGTAATGTCTGAGTAAAATCCGAAAACATATAATAAAATAACCATATATTTACATGTAACTAGTATACTAACTATAGCCAAAATGAATTTATATAACTTGAAAACGATTTTCCTAAATATCCATTAGGATTAATTATAGCGAAATCTTGTTTAAAATAATATATTGACAACATTCCTAATCCTCCAACACCATTTACCACAATTAACCCAAATCTTTTCCAATTCTTATTAAACTTATGATTTAACTTTAATAATCCATTACATACATGATAACTTGCTGTCCAGACTAAACTTGTAAGTAAAATTAAATTAGTTGTAGGATTTTTTAAATTAAGCATATATGTAATATAATCTAAATTAATTAATGAAGAATCTCCATCAATTAATATTGGACTTAATCTAAACTTAAAATAATGATATCCTAGTAAGGGAAGCAAAAAATATCCTGTAAATTGTAATGGTGTTATACCAAAGGTTTGACTTATCCAAGATTTCTTATATCCTAACCCAAATATATTTGAAATTCCACCTAATCCAATATCATCATCATCATCTTTAATTCGAATTGATTGATTCATATTATGTTTACTCTTCTTATTTGATTTCCGTTTATGTTTTTGATATGTTTTAATTATTCTAAGAGTAATTCCTGAAACTACATGTACTATACTTGATCCATATATCATAGTAGTTTCATACATTGTTATAGAATGAAACACAGCTTTAGTCATAGAAAATACATCTTGTTTAATACTAGAACTTATAGGTAATATAGGAACAATTATCACTGAAGTTAAATGAATACCTAAAAATGAAACAAATGAATATGCACTATATTTTTGAAATTTATATAATATAGGAATTAACCAAGATTTTTTATGAGTAGGCTGAGATGGTGTTGGTGTAAGATCGTTAGATTGAATTTCTTCTAATATATCCAAGGGAATTGGATGAATCTTGTGTAATTCTGCCATTGGGGAGTATAAAGAAGAATGTTGTATTTGAGAAAAAAACTAGCCAAACAGAGAAATCCTTTTTCAAATACATCAATTGCCAGGTATTCTAGGTAGATATCCTCTTTAAATAGAACATATACATATTTTCTACTTGTACTTATATCAAACTTACACTGTATACTATTGATAGTATACCAAATATTGCTTAACTTCTTAGCCAAGCTTCCTTCCATACAATTCGTGTGCAAGGGCAAAATTGAATAGCAAAGAAAAAAAACAGACAACAAACCTAAACTATAAACACTTAAGATATCTCCTTCCCCCCACTTGAACACAACCAATGTCGTCATCAACGTTTGCTCAGACAAGATCACAAGCTTTAAATCTAGAGAAACAGACTGAACAATTATTATCACAATATTCTCAATTTTTAACACAACAAACTATTGAACCAAATGAAGAAGAAACTTCAATTAAACAATCAATACAAGAAATCCTTGATAAACGAGATTCCATAATAAATAAATTAAATAGGATTGGAGAATCTATGGATAATTTATCTACTTCAAAACTACAACAATTAACTAGACATCGAGAAATTTTACATGATCATAAATTAAGTTTTACCAAAATTGAAGAAACTATTGAAAATGACCGAAATAGAAATAATTTATTATTTTCTGTAAGATCAGATATAAATGCTCATAGACAACAGCAACAACAACAACAACAGCATACAGAACACGCGAATGAAACTTCTGCTCATGATTATATTCTTGATGAAAGACAACGTGTGGATTCGGCCAATTCTTTTGCTGAAAGATTATTACAACTGGCATTTAATACTCGTGATGAATTGGCTAATCAACGACAATATTTAAATAATGCTCAACTGAAAATGTTTAGCACTTTACAAAATATCCCTGGGATAAATGTGTTGATTTCAAAAATTAATACCCGAAGAAGAAGAGATACGTTTATCTTAGCTGCTGTTATTGCTTTTTGTATTTTAATATTGTTCTTTTTATAGTTGGGTCTTTTAATAATATCAAAATAATAGAAAATGGTGTGAATAAATTTATAGTTTCAATAATAAAAGAAAGAATAAAAAATTAATAACGAATACATCTTACCCTGATTGGCATCTATAAGACGTAGTAGAAACGGAAAAGTATTCACACTTAATTTGAGGTATTTATTTGATATCATATCCCATAAGTATTCCCCTTGATTGTTCTATAGCAAGAAAATAATATTAAATTTAAACAAAATATGTTTCACAAAATGAAATTAAATGCTGTCTGGAAAACTAAAACTTCCTCTGTTCAATTCAAAAACCACAAGTTACATCCGATATGAACTCATTGATAAATGAGGGACATGTAACTATCTATGATTTCATAAAATCCAAAAGCTATTCAGAAAGCTAGTCATTTTCTACTGTACAAAAGAGAGAAGAACAAAGAATCCTACAAGTTTTAATTTTACTCTCTACAGATTAAAACCACACTTTACCAAGAAAAGGAAGGATTATCAATATATTGAATATTTTCTAGGGGTGGGGTTATACAGTATTCCTTAGGATAGGGTATTGGTCCCTATCAGGATTGTATTGTCTCTGGTTTGTGTCGAACTCATAACCATTGCATACAAAGAAGCTAATATTTTTTTCGTATTTCTTTTTTGCATTTTTTACTAATTCCTAAACAATAGATTTGCAGCTTTTAAATAAATTATTCGATTTATTATTCATGAAGAAAGAAAAATATTGGATTGGAAGTTAGCTAGAGAAGCTAGTCTTCTTCATGGGGTAACATGACACTTCCCAAAGTTACATCGAACATAAAATAATCAAAACCTGGTAAATCAAATTCTGAATTAACTGAGCAAATTGTTAAGATTGTCTATTCATATAATTTTCCTGGCATTGAACAAAGTGGAAAGAGAGGTCCACTAAGTAATTTCCAGCTATGTTATATAATGATATATATCGAAAAAGATGTAAATATAAGCTGTGTAGCACTAACTACTAGATAATTACAAACAAGTTCAAAATCAAATAATTAGCGATAAATTTCAAGTATTTAAATCTTGGAGGCAAATCTCTTAGCCTGTCATAATACAACCCAAACCAAAGAACTGAAAATGTCATCAACAATGCTATTTCTCATTTGAAATAGAACTGTTAACAAATGAGAGGTGAGTTCATACAAGAATAATATATAAATCGGCCCAATATGTTATAAAAATTCTTATTATAACTTTGAGACTTTCAAATGGAAAGCAAAATGCAAAGCAAAGTATACTAACAAGATATTTAGTAGAAAACACAGTTAATCATACCACTATTTATGATACTATAATCCAGGGAAAGAGGTGCAATTAAATTCTAACTCAAAGGTGAACCGACCATGATCCTTCATTTCATTCTTCAATTCTTCTCTGATCTTCTTGGATTGGTCTAAACCCAGTGGCCACTTGTGTCCTGACTTCAACTTCAAAATATCTTGTTTGGTATTATCAGGATAAAGATAATTTAATTGCTCATCATCCCACCATTCCCTTTGTTGACGTGAAACTTTATCTGTACATACAACATTTGTATCATAGAGATCAACAATGTAAAAGTATAGGATATCGACATAACTAGGCTTGCTCTTACATTCTAGTTCAAATCCCTGATTTTTTTATTGGTGGATATTAGGGAAAATGACCATTCTATTCTCTTTCACATCAAAACTTCCTATATCCATAACCATTTGGTTACCATCCGACAATCCGTAAAAGTATTATAAATATAAATCATCATCTAATTCGTATTTGGGTTCCCAAAACGCAGTCCTTAACGAAATATTACCTCCTGTAATATTATCCACATCATAGAAATATGCAACAGTAGCAACAATATCTTCGTTGATTGCTCCCTTCACATGCCATGGAATCTCCGCATATGAATGATTCTTGAGAGTCAACTCGATTCTCTCCATCTTAACAATAACTTTCATTTCCTTGAATGATTTAACACCAACAGTCTTCAAACTAGGAGGCTGTTTCCATTTCGGTATAAAATCTTCAACATACTCCCGTATACCGCAAGCAAACTCATAAAAATCCTGCTCAATCGTTGGAACATCTTTGTCGGCAAGCCTAGTAGTTAATTCTTTAAACTTTTTATAGTAACCACTCTTGAAAGCTTTCTTTGCTGAAGGAACTTTGATGCGTAAATGTTCTTTGGATGCAAATTGAGACAAGGTATAGTTCAATCCTTGAATTGATTCATTGATAATATCCTCGATAAGAGAGTATAAATCACTGTGGGAAACAGGATAAAGATCATTAATATACGAATTAAAGGAAAACTTTCCATCATTACCAAGCTTCAATAATGCAGGAATGCATTAAAACTTTTTCGAAACTCCATGTTCATATAGTTCCTTTTTGACATGTAGAATTCTATTCTGGAATTTACCTATCTTTATTGTGTTATCCGTTCTAACAGGGGTTACATCATATTGAATTGGGAACAACTCATGATCAACTAAATCAAGTATTGTATTGTGAGTATTTGGTTGATAAATCCTGTCACACGATGCAATAAATTTGGAAATTCTCGTTTTCAATTGTTGGAGTGTATCAGAATCTATAGTTTTATCGGAATATGAAAGATAGTTATTGATTCCAATGCTAAACCCTGAGAAGCCCATGAAACGCGATCCAAGTTTTTCATACCATTTTAATTTATCAAACACATACTCGATAACCTTATCAATGAACTGGGACCAGTGCTTGAATTCGTCCTTAATCTCCTGTTTACATTGATCTAATATTTCTTTGTCATGGTAAGTACTTTTCCAATCTTTCTTAGAACGAAGTTTCCAAGAAATTTCAATGATTAACCATTCTTCAAGACACCTAGAGGATGATGGAGCACTCCAAGGATGTGAGAATAGCGAACCTATCAACATAGCTTCACCATCTTTAATTTTTCGTTTATTCTCATCATCCACTTCTTTTAATCTTTTTGTCAAAACATCAACAAAAACAATACTCTTAAATATATTGACTGGATTATCTTTGTATTTTTTCAGCAATTCAAGATCAATCTTTATTCTTTTATTCTTTTTTTAAGACATTTTTATTTTAATATATAAGAAAACTCTTGTAAAAGAATTTAGAAGGAGAAAGAGGTTAAATACATTTTCTTATATATTAAAAATACCATGCATTCAATTTAAGTAATAATAAACATATTGGTACTTGGTTGCAATTTGCTCCTGCATATGTAAGAGAATTCCGTTTTAGGAAAGAGCAAAAATAAAAGCCAAGACAAGAAAAAATAAATGCATTTTTTAACATGATATTGTGTTACTATTCGATTACTGCAAAGTCCTAAACTAATATATCAAGAATGAATGAAGAAGTTAATTTACAAATTCAAAAGATCAAATTAAAGAGAATTCAAGAATTAATTTCAAGACTTGAAGCAAATTTAAATCGTGAAAGAATCCCTGCTTCAAAAGCCTGTGAATTGTAAGTATATATACACCTTTGAAAGTTAATACAAGAAATCTACTAACAATTATTTAGAATTATTAACTACGTTGAAGAAACTCCAGATTATCTTATACCATATAATTGGAAATTACCTCCAGAAAGAAACAAATTTGCTCAATATCAAAACTATAAATTATTGAAGCCAAACCGTGCTTCAACTGGTTGTTGCACAATTGTATAAACCTATATATTTCTTCAAATAAACATTTAACCACCTAATTGTGGTTCTTGTTCTTTTTCATCTATATTAATCTTTCTTAAATTGTTCATACTTTGATTACCTAAAGTATAGTCATCTGATTGTTCATCCTCACCACAACCACAATCATAGTCCTCTAAAATTCTTGTACAATCATATTCTGGTTTTTTTAATACCTTGTTAACTTTATTATGAACATCACAACCCCATAAAGCAGCAGTTTTCCTTGATTTAGTTTGTGGAGGGTATTTTTCTAATAATTTCATAAAATGTCGTGCACAGTCACCACAGGGATAAACTTGAGCAAATAAATTAATATAATTTTCTAGAGTGTTACGTTCAGTATCTGTTGGTTGATCAGGATATCTTGCTAAAATAGTGTGGAATAATTTCCAAGATGCCCTACCTAATTCAGCTCTCAATGTGGCATTACCCATTTTTGGCATGAATGGAATATCAGTTATTTCGTCGGGTTTAGTTTCTTCGAGTATTTGTTGACCTACATCAGGGTCTTCTTTTGGTTCCTGTTCCTGTTCCTGTTTCCGTTCCTGTTCCCGTTCCTTTTCCCTTTCCAGATCCAGTTCAATATGTTTTAATGCTTGTTCTTGAATATTAATATTCTTATTTAAATTTATTGGCATTGAATTACCTAAGGATAATTTATTATTAGAAGTTGTTGATGTCATGAAATATATTATTGATCCAATCACAAGTAATGTGAATGTGGTCACTATTGGTTTCCTAAAGAACTTCATGTTGCTTAACTAGAGAAGTATTTAACTGGTATTTAATAGTGAAGTGTTTTTTTTGGAGAAACATTACGTGACAAAATCATATGTTTAATTATACACGAAAAAAAAAAATAAAGTTGAAAAATTGCAAACGTGTAAACCTGTAAACTTGTAAACCTTATAAACTTGTAAACTTATAAACTTATAAAATATGCTAAGGGAAACTACAAGTCTAAATATTCTTTCTTGGAATTGTAGCAGCATCTAATACTCCAGGTAATGGATCATTTCCAATACTAGATAATAATTGAATACCACCAACTAATAATACTAACAATCCAATACTTGTCCAAAGGAAGAGATTAGTTTCTACAGAAACATCTTTTTTAGAACAATCCAATCCTGCCCAGTTTGTAGTTTTTGAAGTGGTCTTATTGAATGTAGACTCACAAGCACATCCATATTTGTCATTAGATACTTTAATACATTTCCCATGAGAAGTACAATTATTTGTTGCTTGTTCACAAGATTCTTGTGAAGAAAATTGACCATTTCCTGAAACACCAGATAATTCACGTTTGAAAACAGAATTTAATTCACTAGCTCTTTTGTGAATAGTTTGAATATGATCATTATTGTATTCTGGTTCAACTATAATTGTAATGTCAAACTTTTCTGTTAATTTAGTTAATTCATCAATTAAAACTTGTTGAGAATATTGAAAAGTTTGAGAATCTTGACCTATTTTACGTTTAATTGATAATAATGAAGATAATTCAAGAAAGAAAATATCTTGCATGGATACATCAGATTTACTTAAATGAATTAATTGAGATAATTCATTGATAAATAACTTGTCATTGGTTAATTTATAGGATAATACTTGTTGAGTGTTACTTTGAGTATATTTTGACCAAATTGACGTTAATTGCTCATTAAAATATTCAAAATGGTTAATTAATTTTTGAGTGGTGTCCTTAGTAATCAATTTAATTTCCGGAGTTAATTGATAAAATTTATTTCCTTGTTTATTCAACAATTTAGGGAATTTTTTAAATAATAATTGTTTAACATGCTTATTGGAAACTTTAAAAGTTGGTTGTTGATTTAACCTGTCAATTCCTTTAATTGAAATAAATAAATTTGGTTTAATAGAATTACCATGTAATTCATGTTGAAGGTTTAAAAAATCAATAAAATGTTCACTACTTTGACTTAATGACATTCCTTCACTAATACCAAATTTATCACTTAAATATAATAATGTATCATGTTTGGTAATTATTGGAATATCTTGAGATTGGTTAATACCAAGTTCATAAACTGCAACTGGGTTAGCTGAACTATCCAGATGGCCAAATACAGTCGTCAATAATGTCAATGAGACCAAATTGATTAACTTCATCTTGTTCAATTGAAAATAACTAGTAGTGGAAAACGTTTTTCCATATCAACACCCTTTTTCGTTTCAATGAGGATTGGTAAAAATGGTTTACACACGACCCAAATTACATTTTTGGCTATACATTTTTACTCCACTACAATTAGTATGAACTAAAGTTTACCATCAGCTATGTATATACTATATTTACTATATAATAACAATCTTAAAAAGCAAATTCAAGTTAAAAAGTTTCGTCTAAAGTAATTGTAGGTGATTTAGGAAATCCTGTGGCTTTATGAGTTGTACTTGAAGTTTCCGTTTTTAAATGCAACAGAGGTTTATATAAAGTCTTTGTAGAAGATCTTCTTAATGCTGGAGGTCTTTCTGGTGATAATGACCTACTTTCTACTTCATATGGTTGAATTTGTTCTTGTTTCAATTCTTGCATTTGTTCTTCACTATTATAATCAGATAAATCTATCCCTAATTTAGGTAAATCTGATAATAAGTTAAATTGTTTTGGTTCAGGTTCACTATAATTCTTATATATATTATTAGGATCATTATGGAAATTCTTGAAATTTTCTAAACTTTTAGTTACAACTAAATTCTCATTATCTAAATTATCGTTTGATTTTGATCTCAGTAACAAATTCTCTTGTAATGTAACTTTAACATAAGGATACAACAGTTTCAAACTTGTTTTTGTATCTTCTTCAGTTAAATGTTTATAAGCCAAACTTGCTGCTTGTTCATCTTTGAATATAATGATAATCCGGTTTAAAAAGGGTAAACTTGACCAATACAGAATGTGATCAATGAAATCTTGTTGATTTATATTTAAAATACTTAATTTAATTTGGTCAACTAAAGATAATTTCTTGGATAATAATTGTGGTTTATTTGATTCAATTACAATAAAATCATTTTTAGTTAAATTACTTATAATTATACATGTTTTGGGAGCATATTCATTATATATTGAAGGAGATCTTGACAAAGGTTGTGACATGTTTGTCTAGTGTACAATTGGTTATGTTTTGTCTGTTTTGTCTGTTTTGTCTGTTTTGCTTGTTTTGCTTGTTTTCTCTGCTTGTCTGTTTTCGCTGCTTTGTCTGCTTTGCTTGCTTTCTCTGCTTGTCTACTTTGTCTACTTTGCCTGTTTTGTCAGCTTTTGTTTAAGGGATAAAAGAAGGCTGAGGCGGAGGTCAATTTTTTGGGCCTACGATTTTTTTTCCCTTTGCCCCAACAACATTTACTGTTGCAACACATTTTATCTAGTACTATGGGTTAAACTCAAAATATAAATCATAATGTAAAGAACATCCAGGATTAAATTCATTTTGACAATATAAACATTTCATATGATTTTGTTTATATTCGTTAAATGTTAATTCATGAAAACATTGACCACATAAAACAACTTTAACCAGGTTAAGATCTTCAGTATTATATTTGATTAATGTATGATTGGTTAACTCTTGATGACATTTAAAACAGGGATAATACGTTTGACAACATTTAAATTTTAAAGCAATTATATCTAATTTACTATGATAATGTATACAACGAGTGTGAGTATCAACTAATTGACCATTCACAGTTATTTCACGAGATATTATTTGTTGTGTAGATACTATTTTAGGTGAAGCAATCATATTCCTGTACTGCATCTATCGAATGTGTCTCCTGTTAGTCTTTTCAATTTAAGTATTACTGTTGTAAAAAATTTAGTATTGCGAGCAAAAAAGTGAAGTTGCTCAGAATAAGCCTCAAGAGGCAAATTGACCCAAAAGTTGCAAAGATGAAGTAATTGTAAACAAGAGTGAAAAATTTAATATCTGAGAACGATATTGCAAATAGATTGTAACACAACACAGGTCTAGTATTTAACCTTCGTTCTATCTACAATACTGACTGGAGTATGTATTTTTCTTCGAAAAGTGACT
The DNA here is from genome assembly GCA_000497715.1 of Spathaspora arborariae UFMG-19.1A. NCBI lineage: Eukaryota > Fungi > Ascomycota > Pichiomycetes > Serinales > Debaryomycetaceae > Spathaspora > Spathaspora arborariae. The sequence continues at coordinate 39,124 of KI547151.1, forward strand.
CATATCACATATAAGAGTTGAAAGGGTTCATGCCGTACGATAAATGGATAAATCTGAACCTAAGTTACAACACAGTAATTAACTAACACCCTAGAGAACTGGGGATACCAGTAAATTACCAATACCAGTAAATTACTACTACCAATAAATTACTAATACCAATCAATTACTTCTAATTACTTCAATTATATATTGTAATATTATGTTCCCCAATTTTGATACCTTACAAAATGTCAGTGTAATTTGAAAAAAAAATGGACGTAGAAAAAAAAAACTACACCAACCAAACTCTCTATAAAAAATAGATCAAAAATCAGTTTCTTTACATTGCATCTTCATCATTTATATAGAAACACCCCTATATTATGTCAGTTAATAATTTTGAACAAATAATAAATTTAAAAGTTAAAATCACTACATTATTAGATCAAACAATTACAGGATATATTTATGCATTTTCTTCGTCAAATGAAGTTATTTCTTTAAGAATAACTTCAAATGAAACTAAAAAGGATACCACATCTAAAGGTGATATTTATAGAATTATTAATACTTCATTTATAAAATCAATTCAAGTATTACCTCCATTCCCAAATAAAAAAGGTGGATCAAATCTTGCTAAATATCCTACAAATAATTTAATACTAAATCCAATTGATATTACCAAGATTGAAGAAAAGTTACAACAACAAATTATAGATTATAAACCTGATAATACACCTCTTGTAACAGCCAAGAAACAACATACTGCATCAAATACTTCTCCAAGATCCAATTCAAATACTACACCCCAACCAATAGTTCATAGATTATATGATAAATTTGTTAAATTATATGGTAAGGATAAAGTTAAATATAGTCAAAATCAACATGATATAATTTTATTTGAAGAAGTTAAAATATCAAAACCTTTTACTTTAAATAAGTCAAATTTACAAAAATTAAAACCAGATTCAAATCATTTTGATCTGGTACATCGAGCATTGAAACAATTTTGGTTAGAAGTAGATAATGAAAAAAGAGGTGGTTAAATAGCATATTATATATATATAGAGACGGAGAGCGAGCTTTATAGTTGAGGTATATTCCAATATATTTCAATTTCATCGAGTACTTTAACTCCTCGTTGTCTTGTACCTTTAAAGCCATCGAGATCTTCCCATTTAAATGTAGCACTATTTCTTGAATTACTTTCAAAATATACGTTAAACCAACAATAGCACCAAGTTTTAACTCTAAGTTGTATATCCATCGTTGTTGAATCGAGTTTAATAGGATTTTTAAGTGTAAAATACAAGTCACGATTATGCTTAGTTAATGTACTATTCTCAGGAGTTATCTTTCTAACAAACTTAATAATATGATTCAATCTTCCATCAGAGTTATCCTTGATATAAGTCAGAAACAGTAAATTCAATTTATAAAAATCAGATAAATTATTAACATTGTTTACTCTAATTTTATATATTTCAAAAGGGACAACATCTTCAACAAATTTCATATATTGTTGACGTGTTTCATGATTACTATTTAAAAATGAACTCCAATAATCAAGATATCTTCGTTGAGATAATATACTTATCCCCTCACCTGCAAAACTTTGCATTCTTTTCTTCGTAAACAAATCAATTATCAGTTCAACATTAAATCCATGGCCTTGTTTAAACTCAACATACATTAGATATGCACAACATATACTTCCACTTCTACCTTTACCTGCTTTACAATGTAATACTACTACATTTTCCTTATCTTGTAAATATTCATACAATTCTTGAACACATTGTATCATTATACCAAATGAAGGTGGACAATGATCAGGAAAGGGGAAATGACGAACATTTCCTTGAACTTCCTCATCAGTATATCCTGGATCTTCACCTCGGAAATTGAATAATCGCCAATGATTTACATGATTTGTGTTTAAGAATTGTACTAAATCAGTTAATGGATATCGATATAATTGTTGAATAAAACCCAGAACTGGTGCCAGGGATACTATAATTTGCGAAGTAATGTATGATAAATCATATTGAAAATTAAGTGATTTATCATAATGAATTTGTTTAGGGGAAGAAACTATAGATCGAAGAATTGATTTCATACTTACTAAGTGTTACTTATACCTTTGGTTATAAAGATATGTCTGTACTTTGTAAAATTTCTCTACAAAAGAAAAATTCGCAACATAAACAATAATACTTAGATAAAAATATACAAAGAGACATCACCCACTTTTATATACAAATATGGTGATTCATGTCCAATACCTTTCCTCTATCTAACGCGCTAGATAGCACCAGTTTGTCTCATAACTTCAGCAATTTTAGCTGTTAAAATTGGATCACTTTTAATTCTTTTTTGCATTTTAGTTGCTTCAGCAAATGAAGTAGCTTGAACTTTTTCTTCAAAACTTCTAGCTAAATCAGAACTTTCTTCAAATAATACAATAGCTTCATCAACTTCATCCTTTTGTAATTTAATTTGTGCTAATGAAATTCTAGCTAATTCAGAACGAGGATCTAATTCACAAGCACGAACTAATAATTCTTCAGCCTCATCCATACGTTCCAAGGATTCACGAGAAATAACAGTAGCATGATTAATTAATGGTAATGCACCAACAGAAAAACGATCTAATTTTTCTTGTAATCTAGCAGCAATTTCAAATTGACGAACAGCACCTTGAATATCACCTTTATCAGCCAAGATTTCACCATAATAGTTTGGAATTTCAGGAGAGGTTGGGAATTTTAATCTTGCTTCAGTGAATTTTTCATTTGCTTCATCAATTGAACCATTTTTATAGGCAATACATGCTAATTGAATGTATGCATATACATTATCAGGATATAATTCTTTAGCCTTGTTAAAATTAGTTTCTGCTTGTTTTAAATCTCCAGTTAAATAAAATAATTGACCTAAATGATAGAAAATATCAGGACATTCAGGATCCATTTCTTCAGCTTTTTGGAAATCTTTTAATGCTTCTTCATAAGAGGATTTATCGGCATTAATTAATGCTCTAAAGATATATGATCTTGGTCTTGGTTTTAAATTGATGGCCTTTTCAATAGAAATTGTCGCATTTGAAGGATCATTCTTTAAAAATTGGAAAGCAGCAAGATATTCCATAGCAATAGCATACGCACCTTTATTTTCACTATTTTCTTCTTCATAGGCACCAACAGCTTGATTAATTAAAGAATCAGCTTCTTCATAACCTTGTTGAGTGTTCAAAGTGATTTTTTGTAAAGCCTTATACAAGAATTGATCACCACCTTGACTTTCTTCACTAATACCTTCAGGATTCTTTTCTTCAACAAAAGCATTAAAAAATGACCCAATTGTAGCTGCTGAAGGTAATGCCAATTTCTTTTCTTTACTACTAACAATTTTAACTGCATGTTTTCTCAATACTCGTTCTAAGACTTGTTCAATTGATTTGTTTGAAAATCCACCATAAATAGTTAAAGCAGTTAAATCAAACATAGCATCCTCAAATTTTTCAATATGTTCAAAAGAAGTAGCTCTTCTCAAAACACATTTAGTATAATCTGGTTTTAATTTAATAGCTTCAGTAGTGTCAGCAATTACATTTTCATGATCTTCTAAAGCAGCATAACAAGCTGATCTATTTGAATAATAAATTGGATCTTGTTTCAATTGTAAAGCAGCAGAATAAAATGCAATTGCTTCATGATATTTCTTATCTTTAAATTCAGAATTTCCATCTTCTTTTAATTTCATAGCCCAATTTGACTTTTCATCTTCAGATAATCCAGAAATAATTTCTTTAGTTAAAGCAGGTAATCCTTTAGAATCAACAGGATATGGAATTGGTGAAGCATCCTTTTGAGTTGAATCAACAGATTCAGATTTAGTACCAGCATCAGGAGTAGTTGCCTTGCTCTTCTTTTTCTTTTTATTCTTCTTTTTAGAACTAGTAGAAGTGGTTCCACTTTCACTAGAACTTGGAGGTGGAGAAGAACTAATTGCTTGGAATTGTTTGTAGTATACGAAAGCACCAATAGCAGAAGCAGCAGCTAATGCTGTAATTATAATAGCCCTCCTGTTCTTAATGAAGAAGTTGTCGATATCAGACATGATGTAGTTCTTTTTAATACTAAAGGTTAGAGAAAAAGGTTTGCCGTTTATTCGTCCGATTTTTTTTTTCAGCAGCAATAGAAAATTTTTGCTTTTCCGAAATGTTTGGTTTGCCTTTGAAAGAAGGAGTGTATATAAGGAAGGAGAGTATCAGCTGCAAAATAAGAATTGCTATAACTTGTAATGTTTAACAATATATATATTTTTAATAAAGATCTTCATATCTTTACAGACAGAAGTTATTCCAAATTATTATAATACTGTTCATGTTGTCTATACCTTCTTCTTGCTCGTTGATGTTCACTATTATTTTGATAACTTGATTCTCGCATAACATCATCATAGGTAGGTAAATCGCCACCAGGACTACTTTCATAACTTGCAGAATCATCATGGGTAAAATCAGGATGTACAACAGGAGATATAACTACAAGAGATGATACTGGTGGTGTTTGTGAGTGTTTTCTATCAGGTAATGGAGGACCAATTGATGTTGAACTACGAGAAGCATTTGAATGAAGGTGACTAGTTACTCTTAATCCACTTAATACTTTAATATTTTGACATTGTAAATCAACATATTTGATCTTTTTGTTTACTTCACTTGAATTTTTAAAATCAACAATTTTCTCAGACGAAAAACCTCCAGTTATAATAAGATTATACCTTCTTGATATATTACATGTTTTAAATGAAGGTGCTAAATAATCAGGTAATATACAATTTTCAAAATATTTCCCAGGAATTTCCAATTCATATAATCTAACATTTGATGCATCACATTTCTTATTTATTTTACATTTCATTAAATCAAATTTTAAATTCTGATAATTATTATTACATATGTTTATTCTTTCTTCATTTTTACCTAAATGAGTTTCTTGAAGAGTTCCATCAGTTTCTAATACTGAAACCATAGTGGTACATACCAAATCTATGGTTAATCTTTGTAAATAAACCACACCTAATCCATTTGATTCTTCAGGACGTTCATATTTCCCAAGAGTATATCTTTCTGGATTTAAATTTGAAATGAGATATAGTTTAAATGATGGTTTTTTCGTAGGGATAAGAAATGAAGGATACCTAAATCTAATTTCAAATGAAAATGGTACATCTTTAGTGGGTATTTCATAGGAAGAAGTTCGGGAACGTGTTGAAGGACGTGATGGTGGTGGGATATTGGAATATGATGCAGTGCCATTGAAATCAGGATTAAATAATCGCTTCATCAACCCCGGTTTCTTGGGTGGTATATCTGAACTTCTTGGTTTTTCAATAGGTGTTGTAGTTGGTGGTGGTAATTTAACTCCAACAATTTCAGGAATTCTATTTTTAAATATTAATTCTTTTCGAACAAATACTTCACGATACTCTTCATAATCTGTAGCAACAGATAAAGGACGATTATCATCATCTAAATCCAAGGGCAAGAATATAAATGGATCAAATGCTCGTAAATTTGTTTTAAAAAATTGTGATCGTTTACAAGTAACTTTAACAAAATATTTTATACTAGCAAATTCTCCATTACCACTAAGTGAAGGAGGTAATTGGGATGTTATATGATATGTGTGTTGTGAAGTTACATTTTGTTGTGAAGGAGGTCCTCCTGTTGGTGGTGGTGTTGGGTTCATAAAATTCAGATATAATTGTTGTGCTTTATTTTGAAGTAAACTTGTATTGAAATTCCCATTGTTAATCATAACATCGAATGTTTTACTATTAAAAGATACTTTATTGGTAATACCTGACATTTTAATACATGAATTATTTAAAGGAATTTTAAATTCAAAAGGGTAACTATAATTCCCTGGAGTTAATGTAAATTCTTTAGCTTGACTAACCTGACGAATATTATCAGGAGGGAAAACAATAACTGTGTCATATAAAATTTTATGAACATCTCGTACAATTTTGTCCTTCTTGTCACGATCTCTTCTTGTTGCACTAACCAGATTAATTCTGGGGATTGATAATTGTGACAGAGAAACACCTTCTAGTTTAACTTGAATCCAATTTAGTGAGATTGAATTGGTTACTACAAGAGTAACTGTTCCTTTGATAATATCATAATTTGTGAATGTACCATCTGTAATACGACGATCTAATTCAATTTTAACGTCAGTCATGTAGTTAAGGGTTTTGCTGATTTAAGGGTTGATGCTTTTTTTTTTTCTTTTTTTGACGTGAAACGGAAAACAATGAAATTTAATAGCAAAGTTAGCTGGTTGTGTGTGTGTTTGTTGTAAACAGAATAAATGATACTGTAGATCTATATTAGTTGATACTAAGAGAGTTTAGGATCTGATAGAGAAAGATGTTGTAATATAACTTTTTTTATTATTAGGGTTGATTGATCTAATCAATACTGAGGTGTGCGCCTATTTTCTGTTATTATTAGCTTGATAGATTACTTCGCCTTGATAGTCACGTAGTATGACCAGAGGAAGAAGGAGAAGGAGAAGAAGAAAAAAAGAAGAAATATGTTTGCTTTTGTTTTAGATATCAATATACTGCACTGCCTCATACTATATCAAATATTGGCATAAACAGGAAGCTCGATCTCTTTTCCAAGACAGCCAAAATTAGAAACAAATTTGAAAGAGATATGATATTGATACAATAACTGTAAATTTTTAAAGAATAACTCTCGATTATTATAATCTCTTGACCTGAATTGAATTCTCATCATACAAAAATTGTCACAAAATTTACTCCTCTTATGATTGCATTCAATTTTCTAGAAGAGCTTTATTTCTCAGATCTCAAATTTAGGTACATAAACAAATGGTACAAACTAAATTGAATAATAAACGGTAGCGCTGCTTTTGCATTTTTGAATGCTATAAATTGGTACAGTGTTTTGCAAATTAATTCCACCATCAAGATCTGCACTGAAGGCTGTTCTAACCAGTTTTATAGCAAAGGTATTTTCACAGACCTTCACGCCTGCCTACTCGTCAGGACATCATATCAACCCTGGAGGTGAAATATAAGTAACACGCTTGAGCACCATCCATTTTCAGAGTTAGTTCATTCGGCCGGTGAGTTGTTACACACTCCTTGGTGGATTCCGGCTTCCATTGCCAGCGTCCGGCTGTCTAGACGAACTAACACCTTTTGT
>KI547151.1:46459-81344 GCA_000497715.1 Spathaspora arborariae UFMG-19.1A
TTCACTAGTTCTTACCAAAAACTGCCCGCTAAAAGATGTTCATTCAAATGTCCACATTCAATTAAGCAACAAGGACTTCTTACATATTTAAAGTTTGAGAAATTTCTAAGGGCGCCATTTTCATTCCACGGGATTTCTTGACATTGATCACGAGACATTCCAACTCAGTTGGTTAGACGATTTATGACCCGAAAATACTAGTTTGAATTAATTTGCAAAACTGTTAAACTTTCCCAAATCCCTGATTCGTTGAATTTCATTTTTCAACTTTTGTTCAGAAATCAGTTAAATTTCTACAAGTTTTGGTTGCAAGGTAAGTTATATTGGAAAACAATATGCTGGAAACTGCCAACAAAGACTGGATATTCCTGTTTGTCACAAAATATTTGCCACGTCTTCCTGATGAAGTTTTAATTCAAGTATTTGACCTACTTACATTTGCCCATTTGGTCCAATGTTTTATTTATTTAAAGGGTAATGTTCGTGATCTACTAATTCGTCATTATTACTCCCGTAAAGTTAATTATATCTTTTCTGATATACCGGTAAGGTATGTCAAGACTTGGCGAGCTCAACTTCGCCTGGAACGTCTTGTTACTTGTGTAAACCAGAACGAACTTGATCAATTTCACAAGGCATTACCTGATCTTATTCCTCAAACTTTAGTTCTTTTTTGTTATCAGAATTTCAAAAAGGTTAAAACGATGTTGAAGCTGTTCAGTGATACAATTAGCAAAGTTTCAGAGTTGGAAATTATTTTAGATGATTGTCAAATTACTTCCAAAGAGTTTTATAATTTATTATCATGGCCCAATTTATCAAAGTTACAATTGTTATGTATGCAAAAGCAATTCCAACTTCGTCCGTCAGACGCTGATCATGAATTATTAAAAAGTCATCCTAAACTTAAAGAACTTTTTATTAGAAGTCATTATATAAACGATTGGCTGAAAATTGAATTACCACCACAATTATTACGTGTTAATGTGTCAGCCAATCCTGAAATTAAATTTTCTACATTGAAAATGCCATCAAATTTGCAATTTCTTAATCTCAATTATTGTGGAATTTCTGATCTTAAACAATTGAGAAATCTTAAAATCTTACCTGATTCTTTAACTGAACTTATATTAACCAAGAACAAAATACAAAATCTCACACTTGATGATTTACCAAATAACTTACGTAAATTGGATTTAACACAAAACCCAATTTGGGTCATAAAATCTAGTGATAGTGAAAAGACATGGCCACTGAATCTAAGCGAATTAATATTAGAACGAAATATTATGACTGATCAATCATTGGTAAGGATCAACGATGGTGTACTTTGGCCAACGAATTTAAAAAAGCTAAATTTGAGTACCAATGCGTTTCGTAGCATCAATTATTTAGAACTTCCCCAAAGTTTAGAAGAGTTAAAATTGAGTCAAAATCCCTTTATATGGGAAAAAGACCAACCTGTATTTGAATTTCCTGATAACTTAAAAGAATTACATTTAAGTTTTTGTAATATTGATAGCTTAGAATATTTCAAATTCCCAAAATCACTCAAACATTTGGTTTTAGAAGGTAATAAAATTAAAGATGTGTCTTCCTATGATGATTGGTCTAGTCTTGTCAATTTAAATGGATTGACTCTTTTCACCAATTCCATTACAAGTGTAGAAAATTGGGAAATACCACCTAATCTTAGTATGCTTAGTTTAGGAGATAATCCAATTAAGAAGATATCTCTGAAATTCCCATTATTTAGTCCCAATTATAATTATCGACTTGATAGATTAGATTTGGAACATTGTGATTTGACTAATTGGAAAATAAATTATATTCCTGCAAGTTTAAAAATCTTGAATCTTAAAAGAAACAAATTCCCCCACAAATTTGTGTTTCATCCTTGTATGAAAAGCTTAAATCAGTTAGATTTGGGTTTTAATGAATTAACTGCAATTGAATTTACACCAAGTGACAACAAATGTTATTTGAACTGTGTGAATCTTTTGGGAAATTCAATTGAAGTAGATGATTTAGATGAATTTTATAATAATCTCGAATCCAATTTGGGAAAACTTAAAGAACGTGATGATGATGTCAATTGTGTTCAAGAATTTGAAAGATCGACATCTGACCTCAAAGAAACTTATTGGGACTACGATGGCTATCTTGATAGGAACCAAGGAGGATATTTTGCCTTAGTTCCAGCTATTTACTTAGGTTAATCATGAATTAGCTCATTTGTTTAACCTTTGCTATTTCTAACTTCTAATTTAACTGAACAACTTAATTCTTGTAGTTACTTCTTACATGTCTGTCTTTTAATCTACGTTTTCTATTTATTTTCTAGAATTCTGTGTGTAGAACCGATACGCTAGCAAGTTTAGGACATTCCCTGTTGATCAAGAGAAACCTGGGGTAATAATGGAAACTATCAACCATACTGGATTTAAGAACAAAGTCGTGCACTAGCACAATTTCCTTCACCCACTTCAAAGAAAAAACATCGTCAAAATCAGTGGCCAATTTAAGTTTCTTCTTACTTCCACCCATTGACAATGTCAGAACAATTACCACAAATTGAAATCGTTCAAGAAGGAGACAACAAGACTCTTGCTAAGCCAGGAGATGTTGTCACCATTCATTATGTTGGTACTTTAACTAATGGTAAAAAATTTGACTCTTCAAGAGATCGTGGAAAACCATTTACTTGTAATATTGGTGTTGGTCAAGTTATTGCTGGTTGGGATATTGCCTTGACTAATAACTTCGGCAAAGGGTTAACTAATCCTATATATAAAGGATCCAAGGCCGTTTTAACTATTCCTCCTGAATTGGCTTATAAGGATAGAGGCTTCCCAGGTTTAATTCCTCCAAATTCTACTTTAATTTTTGAAGTTGAATTGCTTGATATTAATTAAGTGAATATGACAGAAGAAGTCGGGGATATTGGTATATATTGAAATATATAACAAGGTAGATTACAATATCGTAGCAGATCTTTTATTAAGTTTATAAATTGGCATTGTGTTGATAACTTAGACTTGTTGCATAATGGCAAGAGTAGACATCTAAGACAATTCTTATTAATCTGTTACAATTAATGCTTTAAGATTCCCAATTTCTCTTTCACTGATTTAGCCAATATTCTATTAAGCTATATAATTAGGCAGTTCAAGCTTCGCTTGAGTTCTATTAAACTATATTAACATATATTAATGCAGATATATCTCCTACTTTGTCCTCGATATCATGCTTCGCCTTCGATATCCTGATAATATAATTCCCCCAGTTTAACAACAACAGTATCAACCACAGCCAAAACAGGCAAAGTAACTTTATATTGCACATCAAACACTGTCATACTAGGCAATTCAACCAACTCCCCCTTCTCCCCAATATACTCTCCATGAAAATCCATAACAAATTTTGAAAAGGGTAATACCGGAAATGGATTTTGCTTTAATGGTACGATATTTCCTTCAAAGTTCCAATGCGGTGATGTTAAAAGTGATGTGAATGTAAATACTCTTGCTGTTGGATTTTCCAAAATGTATTTAAATGTGAAGTGGTTGTCTTGGTGGGAAATGTGTAAGAGTAATCGTGGATCAGATAATGGTAGCGTGATTTGATAATCTGGGAGAGCATATTCGTTTATTGGTGATTCTGAATCTCGTTGATATTTTATAATTGAGGAAGTTGAGATATTTACGTTTCTGATTCCAGATTTGGATTTAGTGAGAAATGTTACTTTGTTGTTGTCTGTGGTTGTTTTGAAGATTTCAATTTCAGGATTTGAAGGAATCAAAGTGAAGTCAATGTCTACAATCTCCAATTTTAATTCGTTAACTATGTCTAGTTCACCCTTCCATAATCTTGTACTTGTCATATTTGTTTCAGCAATAAAAGGACTAGGTAAATTCAGATCATCATATCGAGGAGTAATTATATAATCACATATAAATGGAGGTTTATTAATCATGGGAAATATATAATTTGCCACCTCATAAATTAAGACTTCATCATCATCATCATCAACCATAGCTGTTAGTTCTAAACTAAGTAATTCTTGAGGAGTTCTTGTAAATACATTTAATATGTGAGTTCCTGAAGATATAGGTAATGGTTCATCATCTTTAAGGTTATTCCAATTCCATTGTAAATCACCTTTAACTACTAATTTCACGGGTTTTTCTTGATGATATTCAATCTTTAAAAGGATAGCTAATCGTTCACCCAAGATATATGTTTGAATATCCTTTAATAATGTTATACTGATATTTGGTTTGATAGGTAAAACTTTGATACTATTGGATAATGATCTTTTCTTGAATTTAATCCCATCTTGATAGATTGTACTATGGTGACGAGTTGGAAAATTGTCATATATTTCAATTTTGTTTAATATAATTGAATTAAATTTAATTGTTGATTGTAATTTAATACATTCAATTTCAAATTGTCCTGAATAACTCAGGGATTGAATATGTTGAATGATTTTCTCAGGTTCAACAAAGAGTAAATTCATAGAATCTACAAATGATTCATCTAATTCTTGTCCATGTAATGTAGTTATTTTACAAGTTTCCTTTGCATTATCATGAGTTATTGAGATTGATTTCACCCCTTTATGTTTGCCTTGAGTTGTCACAATTATATCAATTTGATTGATAACTACATCAACTTGACTATTGAGTAATTTAGATAAGTTTGTAAGGGAGGTAATTTTAACTTGAGTTGTAATTTCATCATGAACATATATTGGTTCACTACCAAAGAGTATAACATCAACCAGGAATAGTTTAAAGTTATCCAATAAGTCTAATTCAATAGTTTGATTGAATTCAAGTGGTGGTAATTGTTTATATGGTAACAAGGACAATTTAATTAAATTAGTCAATGCAGATTTTATGTCATTAATGTTGATATAACAAACAATTAATTTATACAAGATGAAATTATCTAAATGACTTGATTTGAAATATTGAATAGCTTGAGCGTATTGTTGTAAATTATGGTATTCTTCCCCAATTAACCAATTTGAATATTCGATAAAGCTTGAACTTCCAGTAAACCAAGCTAATGACTTTGTCAACAATTCGATCTTTTTTTCAGGACTATCCTTGAGTGATTCATAGGCTTTAACCAAGAGTAAACTTGGATTGGAAATAATATCAAATTGCATTAAATGAACACCACCAAAATAAGGGATACCATTTCTCTTGTTATTTGGAATATTACTTATTGAAATAGGGATCATATTAACTAATTCTGCTAACCAATGATATTGTAAACTTATCCAATTATTATCAGTAGTGTCACCATTTATAATATGTAATTTATGAAATTTAAATGCTTTCAACAGTTCTTCAATTGAAAAATATCCTCGAACAATATGAAAACATAAAACATCAAGTAAGGTTTTAAACTGAGCAATTAGTTGTAAATCAAAGGGTAAATCTCGAGGTATATTTGAAATGATACTTAATAAAATATCATATGCCAATTCAAGTAAATTCAAGGAATAAGTTAAATCCAGACAATTTATGAATTGTTGAATCATAGATTGTTTAATTAAATTACGAACTTCCAAAAACTTTGGTGTCAATGCGACATTTGTCTGAATTGTCGTATTTTCAATTGTAGTATAGTACTTTTTGTATCTTTGTTTAATCTTATAATCTATTGCCTTGTAATAATCATGACTTATGTACATTAATTGACCCATTAATAGTTTAATCAGTTCAGAATCAGGTTCAAATGTATAGACAATTACTGAAGTATGTTGTTTAATGTATTCAATAGTTGTTTCTCCATTGAGTAACAATACAATTAGAGTAATACCTAAAGGTTTCAATATTGATTCTGCTGTTTGTATTTTGTTAAGGGAATCTTGAGCTTGTATAATATATACTACAGCAAATGGTAACTGGTTGATATATTTGTCAAACCAAGAATGTGTGAGTATTCCATTAGGGTATAATTCAGATTTAGGATTAAAAGGAGATAGTATTGAATGATGATCAGTCTTTGATTCTTTGGTTATTGAGATTGTTGGACCTATTTTGTATTGTATTATAAACTTTGTTGTTGTCATGCGATTTTTAAGAATAGAATTGTCCCAACTGCAATTGTTGATGTTGTATGGTTGGAAGAGGTCTTTATGTGACTCATTTTCAGTTTGGATTATAAGAAATGGGTTTAATTGTTGTAAATATAATTGATTATAATTGTTCATAGTTAACACATAGTGTTGTAAAAGAAATCAAAAGAAATCAAAAGAAAAAATTTTAAAAAGGTTGACAAATTATGTGACAGACAGACAGAACTGTTGAGACAAACAGATATACATACAGAAATATACATCATGGAACAACCAATAAATGCAAATCCAACTATTTTATCAGTGTCTGACTTACCTAAAAGACAAATAACTTCTACTCCTAAACTATCAAACAATACAAAACTACTTAATAAGGCATCTTCTTTATCATTACTAAGTACAGATGAAGAAGATGGCATAGTTGAACAACAACAACAGCAGCAGCAACAACAACAACAAGAAGAAGAAGAAGAAGAAGATCCAGTTGACCCTCAAGAAATATTTGATTTAATATCTACTATATCTGATCCTGAACATCCTTTAACTTTAGGACAATTAGCAGTAGTAAATTTACAAGATATTGAAATTATACAACATACAACACTAACTGAAGTGATAATTAAAATTACTCCAACTATAACACATTGTTCATTAGCTACACTTATTGGATTAGGTATAAAAGTACGATTATTACGAAGTTTATCAGGTAAATTTAGAATTAAACTTGTTATAAAGGAAGGTTCTCATCAAAGTGAAATTCAAGTTAATAAACAATTGAATGATAAAGAAAGAGTAGCAGCTGCTTGTGAAAATGAACAATTAATTGAAGTTATTCTGAGAATGTTGGCTACATGCAACTCTTCATAAGTCAAAGAACTAACGAAGAAGGTTGCTCAATATTACCTGATATATCCAAGCCATATATTGTTTAAATCTATCTTTCATATTTGATATCTATATCGTAATTTTATAACTTGTCTTCATATCAACTCTTTATTCGTCTTTAAAAAAAGACGACGAATCAAGAGTTGGGTTTTTACTATATGTGTCTAAAATTCCCTGCTTTTAACTTACAATAACTCAAAGTCATATTCATAATATCAATTATAATAAATTTCAAAATATTCTTTTCGACAAATTCAAGTAATTTCTTAAATTTGTTAAATCCAACTTCTCCCCGATTCATTTGATTTATTCGATTAATCATTTCAAAACAATTATCTCGTAATTTAACTAGTGTTTGATAATATTGATACGTATCTTGTTGATTCCTTAATCGATCTTCAGTACTACTACTGGGACTTTTCCTTTTACTAGATGCCACAGGCAGACATAAATGTGGTGGTGTTGGTGGTTGTATTCCTTGAGGTGTTACTGGTAATGCTGGTGGTTGAGCTTGTATAATTGTCTTGGTAGAGGAAATACTTCCCTGGCGAATATGAGGTGAAGTTGGTGCTGAACTTGTTCGTTTTCGTTTAATATATGATTTTCTTGATGATAATATACTCAGGATTCTTTTGGTATTTATAACTTTCTTGCCAAATAACTTTAAGGAACTTACACTATCATTTGAAGAAGTTCTATATATAATTGGTTCATATTCAAGCAGACATGTGTCCATATTTGTTGTTGTTGTTGAAGTTGTTGTGGGAATAAGTGGTGCGTTGACTTCTTCATATTTTGAAGATGTATCATATACTTTATAAGCATGTAATAATTTCACATAATATTTTAAAGTAATATCATCAAATTGTAAATGATCATTAATTAATTCAAAGCTTAACATTTGATTAAATTCAGTTAAAATATTAGTCTTAATATTTGAAATTTTTATAGGATCATGATATAACCAAATATCTCCTGGAATATTGATATTTATAATCATAGGGTTTACCAGGGAACTATGTATAGGTCTTGGTTCAAGTATTAAATTTGGGTCTTGTAAATTTAATATTAATTTGAAAATATCAATTAAATATGAATAATTGTTTACATTCAATGTTTCGAAAGGTTGTAACATTGTTTCTTGACTGTTTATACTGTCTGATCGAGTAATTATCTGATCTTTTTCATATCTAGGTATAGGCCTTGGACTAGGAATCGACATATCTAACATTTAAAACCCAAATACCGAAAACCGAAAACCGAAAACCAAAATTCAAAATCCAAAATCCAAAAAAATCACAAACAACTTAAACAGTTTAAACAACTTAAACAGCTTAAACAACTTAAAAAGGATAAAAACCTTAGTTTCACAAGAATGTTTTAAATTTTAATATAAAACACGAACAAATTTAGGGTTAAATTTTTAGGTTATAATGTATCAAATGTAAATTTTATCGCGTTTAAAGAAAAGAAAAACCACAACAAATTAAAAATAAAGAAAGGCAAAAAAATCGAATGGTTTATATTCCATTTTAGGAATATTTGATATTTACTTTCGTACCTTGAATATGTATGTCATTATATTTCGCTTAACTTGATAGATTATTTAAGGAGTATAATTAGTAACTGTAAATTGTCAGAGATACTGAAGGCTGTTTCTAGAAACTATAGTTTATATTAGGTAGTTCTAGAACTTGTTCTCTTACTGTTTTTTACTGTTTCTTGCTGTTTCTTGCTGTTTCTTGCTGTTTCTTGCTGTTTCTTGCTGTTTCTGGCTGTTTCTGGCTCTTTCTTGTTGTCTCTCACTTTCTTATTCTCTCTTATTCTCTCTTACTCTGTCTCACTTCCTTACACTCTCTTACACTCTCTTGCTCTTTCTCGCACACACTGACACACGCACACGCACTCTCACTCTCTCACTAGAAAAACTAGAAAAACTACATTATACTCTTCGGTTTTATTCTTCGGTTTTATTCTTCGCATTCTTTTTCTGTTGTTTGTTTGTTTGTTTGTTCCCTGTTTTCCCTCCCCTCCCCTTTCCTCTCTCCTGTTTCTTGGCTCTTCTACTTGTTACTTCAACTGGTCATTTAAAATCACAAATTTCACAAGAAAATTAATACTCCTTTTTGTTGTCTTTACAATGTTTAATTCAAATAAACCAAAATTCTCATTTATACTTTCAATAAATGAATTGACTAATATTCCAGAAATAAATGGTTCATGTTTTATAGAATTACAAATTAAAGATGGTCATCATCGACCTAAACTATCTAATTTAATTAAACCAACTAAACTTGAAAAATCAAACTTAAACTCAACCTCAAACTCAAACTCAAACTCAAACTCAAGTTCTAATTCAAATTTTAATAAAAGTTTCTTCAACAAATTCGATGATCATCCAACT
Source organism: Spathaspora arborariae UFMG-19.1A (assembly GCA_000497715.1). Lineage (NCBI taxonomy): Eukaryota > Fungi > Ascomycota > Pichiomycetes > Serinales > Debaryomycetaceae > Spathaspora > Spathaspora arborariae. Next base: position 55,846 of record KI547151.1, read on the forward strand.
GGTATAACAAGTTCAAGTGCTTCTTCTATAATATGTACCACTTCAAGAAAGAAGATTCATAACTTTAAATGTAACTTTAATTACAAAGTTTTATGTAATTTAAAATTTGGTTTAAATAAAAAGAACAATTTAATATCAAATAAATACTTACTATTGAAAATATTTTATATTCATGAAATATCCCATAAATCTTCCATTACTGAATTAGGAAGATTAGATATAAATCTTGCTGAATATTTAAATTTTAATCAACCAATAACAACAAAATATTTACTTAATCAATCGAAAGTAAATTCAATTTTAAGTTTAACTATTCAATTAAATCAATTACCTGAACTGGGAGAATTTCATACTCAATTACAAATAGACGATAATAGCTCAACTACAGCAACAAAGGTAAAGACAATTCCAACTTCAACTTCTTCCTTTGTCAAGAAACCTACATTTAATGTACCACAATTTGAAAATAAACATGTATTCGGAGGAATAAATACTGTATTTGGTGAATCAACATTTACTCAAGGACCTTCTACCACAGCTCAAACAACACAAACAGCATATACAGCACAAACAACACAAACAACACAAACAACACAAACAACACAAACCGCACAAACAACTCCAGTTACTCAATCAATAGATGAAAAATCTAAAATTGAAACTTCAACTCCAATAACAACTGGTATTCAAGGAAAACCCCAAATTTTAATTGATCCAATAGTTGGGACTTTATATTGTAAAATATTAGAATGTAATTGGGATCCTGAATTATATCATTTACTAGAATATTCTCCTGATCAATGTATAAATGACATTTTTGAAAATAATGAAAATCCCTTTGGTTATAATGTTAAATTGAAAACTTTTGTAAATCAACATATTTTGAAAAAATATGATGAGGATGAAGATGAAGAACAAACAGATACTTTGAATGGATTAATCAGTGAAACTAAATATCGTCAAGATTTAAAAAGTTGGAAATTATCAAGCTAGATATTCATTCGTGGAATTTCTTCGTTTAAATTGAAGTTTCCCTTGATGTTTCATATCAATTATTCTTTGTTTAAAATCAAAAAAATCACTAATCTTGTTAGTTAAATTAGTCTCTTCAATTGTTGTTTGCTGTTGTTGCTGTTGTCTACTTGATCGATTTTGTTTAATTGATACTTCTCTATTGGGCGTTTGTGGCCCTCTTTTACCAGTAAATTTCCCTCGATTGTAATTGATACTGGTATCTGAAGCCACCACATCCCCACCAAATCTTAGTGGTGACGATACATAGGGAACATGACGACAATATTCACAACAAGCATATTCATTTGTATTTAATTTACATCCAAATTTAAAGCATTGAAATCGACGAATATCGTTGTATCCTCGAAATTGTCCTCGTGAAATGGATCTAGTTGGTAAATATTTACTATGATAATGTTTATGTAATGACATATTAATTAATAGAAATCTTATCTTTGAATAAGAGAATAGAAGAATTTAATTTTACTTTTATAATTTTTGTACTATATTTGATATGCTTTTTCTTTATTCTACATAACATTTACTGATTATGATGATATCTCTCACCACCATTACCACCACCACCACGACGATGTCCCCCTCTACCTCTACCTCTATAATCTCTACCACCACCATCTCGTGAATTCCCTGTTATATTTCCTCTTCGTTTAATATTCTTATTTCTTTGTTCCATATTCATTAAATTAGTCTCTTTAGCATAATCCATAATTTCTTCAGGAATACGTAAATATTTAATATGCATACCACGAATATAAACTTCCATTTCTTTAGAAAACTCATCACCTTGAGAATTTGTATGAATTACATTGTTAAGTGTAAGATTCATCCAGGGATCACAATTTACAAGATCTCCCTGATATGTCTCCCCCGTTTTCAATTCAATTAATACCGGTTTGTTCTTGGCTGCAGTTAATACATATAATGGAAGCTATTAATGTTAGTACATAATGTAATTTCAATGGACTTGTATAGAGTTTACTTGCCATTTTCTGCGTGGTTTTTAATATTCTTCAACCTTGGATGGAAAATTTACTGTTGGGTTTTTTTTTTGTTGATGGTGATGTTGTGCAAGTACACGACTTTTGGAATTCTTTGTAGTTAGAGTTATAGAAACAATAGTATCAGTTTATTTAATTAATAAGATATTAGAATATGTTATAATTGGATTAATATAGATATTTGTTAATTTCTACTCAATAAATCATGGAAAAATATTGCGTTTCAATTTAAGTTCCACTATCCAAATGAACTTATTGAATAATAAGGGTAAAAATATAGATATTGCATGCAGCTTCAATTTAGAATAGTATTAATAATGTAAATTTTACTTCTAAAGGACTTACCTTGTTAGTTTAGTTCCTCAACATTTTGTATTTGTTAAAAGATTTACTACTTTCTCTGATGATTTCAAGATCCATTTCAAATGATACTACCTAGGGTATCCGTTTTGATCATAAAGTTTACATTTAGATATTTATCCTATATTGAATTCTGCACGATTTCTAGAGAATTCTACACGATTGCATGTATGTCTGATTTCATGACTTTTTTTATACCATGGAGAACTATGCACGATTTCAACGATTTCTGTATCATTTTGAAACTTATTTCAACTACTAAATCTATAAAATTGAAATCCATTCGCATTCCTCTCAGTTTAAAACTATTCTGATTTCCTCAAACGAAATGTTTATTTATAGTTCCTACAAGCTTTAAATGTTGTTCGATAAACCTTTGAAACAATTCATGACCATTGGAAATAATAAAGATCCAGATCTTACGTCATACGCAAACGCCCCATTTCTTTTTTTTTGGCCATCTCATATCATTGTTTCCATTTTCTTCAAACACATGATCCTAAATATATGCAACCTGGATGAGGGTGAAATAGATCGCCTGATAATTTAACATAATCATAGATGTTGTTTCAGTATAAATTACATAGACAATCCTCTGTTTGAGATATTTCAAACATTCCTTCTTTAGTTATCTATAAGAGATACATACTTTGTAACAATGTACACACATTTAATTTTGCAGACAATTTTATTGACTGTGGTATTTGCTGCTTCTCCAGGTTTTATTAGTTTAGATATTGAACTGAATAAAGCCCAACTCAGTAAAAGAGATTCTCCCTATTTACCTTTAAAATCCAATGAATTTGCAATATTTACTGATCTTGAAATCGGGTCAAATAAAGACAAAGTTACAGTTGCTGCTGATACTGGATCGTCTATCCTATGGGTTATGGATTCACAAGTTTCTTGTCTACCACATCCTAATGGAAATAAGAATAATTGTAAATCCCTGGGAACTTTTACTCTGAGCAAGTCAAACACATTCAACAAAATGGTTAATAGAGGTTTATATATTCAATATCAAGATGAAGAAGGGGCGCTGGGAATTTGGGGTAATGACCTGGTAACATTAGGTGATGCTACTGTTGAAGAATTCAATTTTGGGGTTGCATCTTACAGTACACTGAATACTGGAATTTTGGGTCTTGGTTTCCCTAATGGTACTTCTAATGACAGTCTTCCTTTCCAATTAAAACATCAAGGGATAACTAACAGAAGTGCATATTCAGTTTTCTTAAACAAGGATGATTCTAAAAAGGGCAATATCCTATTTGGAGCTGTTGACCATGCGAAATATTATGGTGATTTACAAACGGTTCCAATAGTAAAAAGTGATGATACCTACCAGCGGATTCAAGTAAATGTACTGGGCATAGATATTAAATTTGGTGATTATGTTATTCCAGGTTTGGGTGAAGGTACTTACCTTTTGGATACAGGTACTAGTTTTTCAGAATTTCCCCGGGAATATTTAGATGTACTTTCAAAATTATTAAATGCTACTTATGAAAAAAATATTTCTTCATTTGTTTTTGATGATTGCTCTAGGGTAAAGGAAATGCTGTTTGATATTAAGTTTGACGGTAAAACGATTTCAGTTCCTCTTATAACTAGTTCAGAAGATGGAGTGTGCTATTTGAACTTCGACTTTGTTGAAGAGCGTGAAGTTGTCGAGGAAGAAGAAGAAGATGATGATGAAGAAGAAGAAGATGATGCTATTCCAATTTTAGGAATTGACGTGTTAAGAAGTATATATTTTGTCGTTGATTTGGATGATAGTGAAGTTTCCTTAGCACAAGCAAAATATACTAACAATAAAGATATTGAAGTGTTCCCACCACCAGAAGTTAATAGAACTCTTGCTTCTCGAGGGAGATCTCAAGAAGAAAAAGTATCAAGTGCCAACTTGATCTCTTCTATTGATGTTTTACTTTGTTTGGTAGCTTTATTTTCTTGGATTCTTTGATTTGTTATAATATTTTACAGAAAACTATATATCCGTTTTTTGAAAAGAAAACTGTAGAAATTAAGCTCATCAAGTTGCAAACTCTACTTTAATTCTTGTAACTAAAAAATTCTCAGTTAGATTTAGGAAGAAGTAATTGCCTAAGGAGTAGCCCAAATGTATTAAACCAGGGACAAGCTCCCTTTCTAAGGTTATGGAAATATTAATTTACCAAATTCTAGAAAACAATGACCTAGAAAGTGATTACATCATTTCTTCAATGTATTATTTTTTTTCAAATGCATGATCTAAATAAATACAGCTTTGATGATGGCTAAAAACATGGTCTGATAATATAATATAATATAATATAGTCATTTCCATTTTATATAGGTATATCTGTATAAATTATACGTGTAATTGATTTAATTTAATATGTAGCACTCTAAAAGATATAACAATGTACCCACTTTTAATTTTGCAGACAATTTTATTGTCTGTGGTATTTGCTGCTTCTCCAGGTTTTATTAGTTTAGATATTGAACTGAATAAAGCCCAACTCAGTAAAAGAGATTCTCCCTATTTACCTTTAAAATCCAATGAATTTGCAATATTTACTGATCTTGAAATCGGGTCAAATAAAGACAAAGTTACAGTTGCTGTTGATACTGGATCAAATGTCTTATGGGTTATGGACCCCAGGTAGATTGTGAAGAACTTCCTAATGGAAGTCCAAACAAGTGTAAAACTAAGGACACTTTTTCTTGGAAAAAATCAAAAACATTCACTAAGACAAATTATGATTTTGATGTTTCGTATGCTGATGAAGAAGGATCAGCGGGGATATGGGGGTCTGATCTGGTAAAATTAGGTAATGGTACTGTTGAAGAGTTCAAATTCGGTGTGGCAAATACGTCGTCAGCGTTTATAGGAATATTGGGTCTTGGTTTCTCCCAAAGCAATTCAACTGGCGATAGTCTTACTATTCAATTAAAAGATCAGATGTTAACCAATAGAAGTGCTTATTCCGTATTCTTGAATGAAAATGAAACAACACCGGGGAATATCTTATTTGGAGCTGTGGATCATTCCAAGTATTATTATGAGTTACAAACGATTCCTATGGTACCTTTCGTAGGTAATGATGAATATAAACGTATTCGAGTAAATGTTCTGGGGATAGATATTAATTTTGGAGATGATGTTCTTTCCAATGTAGCTCAAGGTGCTTATGTATTTGATACCGGTAGCACAGTATCAACATTTCCTTCTCAGGTTTTAGATCTAATTACCCAACAATTAAATATTCCATATAATGAAACCATATCTGCATTTGAGTATGAAGAAGATTGTCATAATATAAATAATATCCTGTTAAGTGTAAACTTTGAAGGTAAGAACATCCAAGTTCCCTCAACGGCCTTGCAGTACATTGAAGGTCCTGAAGGGAAATGTTTATTACAAATGATGTTCACTAAGAAAGATGATGATGTATTAGTCTTAGGAATTGATGTGTTAAGAAGTATATATTTTGTTGTTGATTTAGGTGATGAGGAAGTTTCCTTAGCACAAGCAAAATATACTAACAATAGAGATATTGAAGTGTTCCCACCACCAGAAGTTAATAGAACTCTTGCTTCTCGAGGGAGATCTCAAGAAGAAGAAAAAGTATCAAGGGGCAGCTTGGTCTCTTCTATTGATGTTTTACGTTTTTTAATGGCTTTGTATTGGATTCTTTGAGTTGTTTGTTATATATAAGGTATAAAAGGAATTAAAGACTCTTTTTAATTGAGTGTATATTTAATGTAAGTTCTTTCATTGGATACTTCCCATTGTAAAGAATAAGAGATTGATAAGTATTGAAGAAAATAAAAGGGTGATCTCATACATGCTCATGCATGTATGTAAACGCATTATTATCTAGGTTAATGGGTATTACCAAAGTGAACAAGAATATAAGTTATCTTGGGAAGTATTACTATATATTTCAGATATATATAAGAAGTTAGCAGATTACCCAAGAAGATTTCCTACTGGCAAATTTCCCAATTCAAACATCTACAAAGTCTAATCGACAAGTTACAATTGGAAAACAAAACAAAATTTTAAGTATAAAGAAACTAAACTAAACTATTGATGATAAGTTTCTGGAGGACCTAAGAAACTTGGAACAACACCACCAAAATCAACAACAACTTTTTGGAAAACTACCCCTGGTTCTAAAGCCCATAATTTCAAGGTATGTTCACCTGGTTTTGTAATATTGTGGGTGGTATTATGTAACCAAATAGTATCAGCGGCAGCTTGTTCCCAATGATCAGGCATATTTAATGGATTTGTAGTATCAATTACCAATTGTACTTCTTGAGGTTGTTCATCATCAATGGCAATGGCATATTTCAATGGTCTTGCCGGATAAGTGTTTAATGATGGAGAAGTATAAACGGTGATGTTTGTACCATAAGCAGGAGTGGAAAAGGAATAGAAATCATATTCCAAATGTGGTGAATTTGCATCAGAAGTTTGTGAATCAGCAGTAACGGGGAATAATGTTACTCCAGATAATGTTCTACCATATCTATTAATAATTTCATAATTGACTTTATCATTTGATACATTCTTGGAGAAATGTTCTGCTTCAATAGAAATAACTTTACCAGCTTCAATAAAACCTTTAAAACTTGATGGTGCTTGATTTTTGTAAATTGGCATATGGACTTGTGGGGGTCCAAAGAATCCGTAAGTTGAATTAGAAGTAACATCAATGAATACAATATTAGCACCATCTGGAGCCTTGGACCAATCAATATCAATATAAACTTTAACTGAATTCCAAATACTATCATTTTTGGCAGAAATGTATCCAGTAGGTTGATTCACAGTAACATAATCATTTTCTGAGGATACTTTAAAATTAACATCTTCATTACCTCTATTGAAAATTTCAATAAAAGTACTACCAGTATATGGATCTTGTGGTGGTGTAATCAAAGTATTATTGGAATAAGCAACAGCATTATATAAATCATCACCAGGAGCAGAACCACGAGATTGATCAACAACAATACCCATAGCACCAGCTAAATTGTTGTCATCAGCTTGACATATAGCAACTGGAGGCATAACATCTCTCATTGGTTGTTGCCAAAAGAAATAACCTAAATGAGTTTGATCCATCATATGATGCCATTTACCATTAAGCATGGAATCCCATTGTAATTTCCAAGAATGATCATCACCAAATCTCTTTTGAACATAAGTTGCTAAAGAATTGGCTTGATTTCTTCTTTGTTCAGCATATAAATTATTTTTACCAGCAGAAATCATAATATCATGAACAATATAACCAGCATTAATTGGGTGAAGTACTAATTGAAAGAATGAAGGTTGAACATTTTTAGGTAATTGATTATAAACATTCCAAGCTCTTGTAGATAAATCAGCCCAAGATTGTAATACAGTTTCTGCTTCTTGATAATTATATAAGGCATATGTTGTAGTGTTTAAAGATTCATATTTCTTTCTATTGATAAGGAAACCATAAAGATCAACAATATCAGCAATTTCAGTAGTATTCTTATACCAAGACCCAAATTCTCTTTCAGCCCAAGCTTCAGTATATTCAAATACTTTATTTATAGGACCCCAAACATCATAATGATAACCTAAAGAAATGAAATATTCAATTGGGATTTCTAAAGGTTTAATATCACCAACATTGACTAACCAAATTCTATCAGCACCTCTTTCTTTAGCTAAATGCATTTGTTCCCAGGTTTTTTCATTTGAAATAGTATTAATCCATTTATAGTCTACAGGATCACCAACATAATCAAAATGATAATAAACCCCAGCACCACCAGATCTTGAAGTTTCATTATTAAGAGGTAATCTTCTGATATTTCCCCAATTATCATCAACCCATAATAAAGTGATATCATCAGGAACAGGCATACCAGCTTCATAATAAGATTGAACTTCCTTATATAAACACCAAGATTGAGGAATATCAGTTAAAGAGTTGTTTCCAAAATATGAAGTTAATAAATCACGTTGAGTAGCAATAACGTCAATTAATAATTCAGTTTCCACACCTCCGGAAATTGGAGTATCACCAAATCCTCTAATACCCATAGTCCAAACATTTTCAAAAGGTTTTGATCTTTCAATACCATCTTTCCAAAAATCAACAATATTATCCTTGTTGGTACTATAATCCCAAGCACCTTTACCAAAAGTAGACCATTCATTTGTAGCTCTCATTAATGGTTCGGTATGAGAAGTTGCCATTACAATACCATAATAATCAGCCCAATATTGATTTTTAGGATCATCAACACCAAACATTGATGCCCACATTGCTGGCCACAAATAATTTGCTCTCATTCTCAATAAACATTCAAAAAGTTTAACATAGAATTGATGAACAAAATAAGAGTTGTATAACCCTTCAGGGAAGAATTCAGCAACCCAGGCGGCAATTGCAGGTTGCTCATCATTAATGAAAATACCTCTGTACTTGACACCAGGTTCACCTTGAGTTTTTGAACCTGAAAAATAAATAGAATCATGAGATTGTGGAACAACATCAGCAAAGAAATACCATGGAGAAACACCAATTTGTTCAGAAATATCATAAGCACCAAAAATAGCCCCTCTTTTATCACTACCAGCAATAACCAAAGCATTTTTGATACATGAAACAGGATTAGAAACTTGTTCTTGAATATAAGATTCCCATTTACCTTTAATTTTATCAACATTAATCTTTTTTTTGGAAATCAATTGTTCAATTAACGTATTGTTACCAATTGTACCAATAATAATTGCATTTTCAATATTACCATGAATATGTTGACAAATATCATTGGTAGAAGTATAATTGGATACAGGTAAAGAATGTCCAGTAACTTTTTTAAAATCATCACTTAAATCCATAGCAGCACGATTAACACCAGGCCAATCATTTTGGTCTAAGAATAAAGTAGCAGTATTGGATCTATCATGTAAAGTAATTGTTTGAGATTTATCATGTTGATTAGGTTGTTGAAACACGATGTTTTTTTGACCACCCAAGGCATTAACTGCTCCAATAAGAGCAATCAATGTTGGAATGTAAGAAAACAACATTTGATAGTCTTTGTGCGTGTGTGTGATATTTGAAAAGGAAACAAGTTGGAAATTTTGAAGGATAAAGAGTTCTATTTATAATTGGTAATGATAAATAATACTCCACATATGAAATGGTTATTAAAATCCGTGTTTGGTGCCATTTTAGCAGCCGGGTACTAGGGGCATAAATTATTTTCTAGAAAACAATGGGGAGGATAAAGTATTTTCTTAAAAGAATATGTCAGGGGTTCTTTGTCTGCAAGTGATTTCAAACTTACTCTTGGACCTGCTTTATGGATTTACAAGAACTTCTAATTAATGGTGTAGTTCAAAAAGAACAAAGATTCTCCTTGACCTTCTGAAATTGAACATATGATACAAAATTGATTCAAGAAATATGGAGAACAATGACCCCCAATTTCGGTTAAACAATGACCTGGAAAAAAATATGTCTTATTGTTTATAAAATATTTACAGTTAACACATACTGGAAAACCCAGGGTGGGGTTAATTGATTAAGAATATTCAACCGGCCGTATATATGCGAGATGGGATGAAACATGATTAAGCCTCGTAGATTTCCATAATGGGAAGGATTTCCTTTTTACCATAGAAAATTTAGACAATAAGTTGTAAGTTACTATACAGTTTGTTTACATTTTACCCCTTTGAAAAGTGATCATGATGGTGATCGTGATGGTGATCGTGATCTGTTGCCAAGCCAAACTTTGTTGAAACAATAGCCCCTCTAGATTGATCTTAGTAATTATTGTTTGTAATGATGGATTTAGTTTGAACTGGGGTACGCACATAATAATGAAAGAACCGTGGTACAAAATGTGTCAAGGAAGGTGGATTGTAAACAATGACATGTGTTATTAACCCACCTGTTACTTCGGAACCTTGTGGTGTGGAATATCGTATATGAGTTTACCCTTTGATATAGTTGACTGATTCCGAGGAAGGAAGAAAGGAAGGAAGAAACCAAGTAGGCTTTTGGATTAAACCTTTTACTTTCCTCGTGTGCTAAATGTGAAAGTGGGTGAATATTATTATCTTTTACAAGCCTCATTTTTTTTGGTACCTGCTGCACCACTTATAAAATTCGTTAATGTACCTTACTGCCAGATTCTGTGATATTGCCGTACTAACTGTAAACTGTGGAGTAGATCTTCTACTATCTAATAGATCCTAGTTTATAGATATATGTCATCTTCAAGTATAGGTATTAGGTAATTTAAGTCAGATCGTCCACTTTTTTTCAGAATACCCATTGTTTTAAATATACCATTGTCAAGACGTGTTAAAATACATACCGGGGAATGTACACGCGAAATGTATCAGAACCTTTACACCGATTTAACTTTTTTTGACAGGTTTTAAACAATAGATATTCGAAAATCTCTCAAACGTTGATTATTAGAGAAAGCCAATATTACAATGACGACGCGAATTTAGTTTATTTCTATTGTTTGATGATAGTAGAATACTGTGGAGAACATGAGGAGAACAACCATTATAGGAATGGTTAGAGATCTGTTCAGCCAGCCATTTGACTAAGAGAAAGATGGCTATGAAACAGATTCCCAAACTTGTGGTTTTTTTTTTGAAAAGATACTAAGAATATTAGAATATCAGAATAGCAATGATCAACTTGTGTAGGATCTTTCGTCTATAATTTTATTCTTATCTATGGTGAAGTCTTTAAATAATTAATTTGTTTAATTGTTTTTGGGAAAATTTATACAAATTTTAATCCAACCAATTTAATGAACCCTTAGTAATTATGTAATTTATATATTTACACTATTATAGAAAATCACATAAGTTTCTCTTTTAATATTGTTCTAAAAACTCTTACGATTTTGCAACATTCATTTAAAAATGTGCACTCACACGAGACAAAATTTCGAATGGAAATCCAAGGATCGCAATCCAAGAATCGCCGTCGCCACTACAAATCAGTTGGTTTACTCAATTAACAACACCAAATTATACCAATGAGCCAAACAAGAAGCGTATAATATATATATCTGTATAGAATGGTTGAATTTACAGATTTACCTGATGATATATTATTTCTAATCTATGATCATTTAGAAATATTTAGTATTAAGAAATTACAATATTACCTGAAGCTAACTGACGGTATACGACGATATTTATATAATCATAGTAGATATTTACTATACATGGATGAGACACAACTTAGAAATGAAGAATTGATTGATATGGGAGGATATAAAATGTCCCAACTTGTTAATAATGAAAGTATGCGTAAACATATATCACATTTTAAATACTATCAAATTGAAATTTCAATATTTAAATTTGAAGATAGTTTAAAGATACTTGAATATTATCAAGATATTATAAATTGTTTATTTGGAAAGGAAGTAACTAAGAATATTAAACTTCACATTCGATTAAATTATTCCTTAAGCTCATTTAATGATATAAAAGATTGTTTAGTTAATGTGGATAAGATTTCACATTTCTTTAATAATAATAACAATAATAATAGTATTCAAATAGATTTAGAATTAAATAGAAGATGAAACAGATACCGAAGATTCCATACATTGTTAGTTGGTGGTTAGGTCATGTATTAAATGACACAAGAAAAGAAAAGAAAAAAAACAAAAAACAATGTCATGTCACGATAATTACGTCATTGTTGAATGACAGAATCGTATATCTGATATCTCTAACTAAAATAGAACAAAACAAAGCATTTCCTAGAAAACCATTAGACAGTATTCTATAGTTCTATATGTTCAAAATCTTATACCTCGGCTAGTTATAAATTATAGGTTATCTAGGAAACTCCCGCCAAGCATGATCTCGTATACGAAAAATGAAAACAAAAAAAAAGAAATTGTCCAGACTTCGTCTCTGTGCCAAAAATATAAAAATAGACAGACAGACAGACAACAGACAGACAACAGACAGACCAGACAGACAAAATAGAAAAAATAAAAAAAAACCTTCACATTTAAAAAAGGCTCAGAACTTTTAATTTTAAACCCCCATTCAACAAAGTATTCACTTTCTTCTTTCTTTACTAACAAGCTATAGTTATATCACAATCGTTTTATGCAACAACATCAACACATTTTACAGATATAATTTAAACATATATATTAAAAGAAAAGAAACATCAATGAACATACTTGTTAACTTTGTCGTCACAATATTATTAGGGGTGGCGTTGGCTGCAGATACCATATTAATAAAAAATGCTGATTCATCATCACTAACAACAATAACTACAAGATATCCTTTATCAGATACAAATGATGATATATTAAGAGTTACTTTGGATAGAGCAACAACCATGGCACAACAACCAGTGACTCGATCTACAACAAGAACAACTTCAGTTCCTGCAAATATGACACAAGAAGGTTCAGGAGAAAATTCCTTATTTAAATTAATGTTAACTATGCCTAGTGATGATAATTATTATAATGCTCGTATGAATTTTGGTAGTGAAGACCAAGTTATAGAATTACGAGTTGATATTGTTCAACCTGAGATTTGGGTAATGAATAGTGAAGAATTCTTAGATTGTAATTATTTAAGTCAATGGTGGAGTTCGGAAGAGCCAAATTTTCCTACAAATACCGCAGAAGCTGAACCCGCATCAATAACCACGATGAAGGAATATACTGCAACAAATTGTGGTAAAAATGGGTTATATCTGCCTACACCCTTACTGGACCAACCTAATCCTACTGGTAATTCTGGGATTCAAAATGGTGCACCATTTATACTTCCATATATGAATTTAATTGATGCAAGTGGTGTTTGGAATACTGATAATATTCTGTTTAATTTAACTACAGGTGATAAAGTTCAATTAAAAGATGTTTCATTTGTTAATGTAAATCAAACAAGTATGTATGTTGGAGGCTTAGGATTAGCTGGAAATACACGAGGTACAGGATTCTTGTATACATTAAAAGATATGGGGATTATAGATTCACCAGGATATTCTCTTTGGTTTGATCAAAATTCAACATGGGAAAATTCTCTTGGTCAATTAATTCCTGGAGCAGTAAGTACAAAATATTTTACTGGGAAATTAATTTCATATAATATGTTAAAACAACAAGGTACAAGATTCCCAGTTGAAGATCAAACAGCAAATGATGATTTAACAAGTCTTAATTTACCTATTGTATTAGTTACAGATGTTAGAGTGGAAAATTCCAATACTGGGAAAACTATATCTATTCAATCCCATTCTGGGGGATTTCCTGTATTGTTAGATTCTCGATTATATTATTCATATTTACCAATGGATATTATTATCAATTTAGCCATTCAAACAAATGCATATTATAGTAGTGATGCTGATCGATGGATTGTTGAATGTGATCTTATAAATAATTCAAGTGCATCAATGAATTTTTTATTTGGAGATTTAACTATTAAAATACCTTTAAATGAATTCATCACACAAGCAATATATAATGGACAATCATTAACATTTGCAGGAGGTGAACAAGCATGTTTCCTAGCACTTTCTCCCACAGCAAATTCAGGTTATAATTCTCTTGGATTACCATTTTTACGTCATATTTATTTAGCTGTGGATAATGAAGGACAAACATTGGCTATGGCTAATACTAATCCATTCCTAGATATTGATCGACAAGGAATGGTTCAAAATGTTACTGAAGGGAATAATGTTGAATATACAATAGCTGCTGATCAAGAAATAATTAGTCAAGAAAAGAAACAAGATGATAAAAGCACAAGTTCACAAGAATCTATTGGGTTTATTCAATCAGGATCTATACCATTTGCTAGTCCCATGAGTAATCAACAAACTGATATAATATTACTGTTTAGTTCAGTAGATACTAGTTCTACCACACCACCTAATCTTGATATACCAGCAAGGTTAAGTGGTGCTGTTCTTTTAAATGGATCAATTTATGTTACAAGAACTGGATCATGGATGACAACTTTAGTACCAGGACGTGCCACTGCTGCTTCTGAAGCAGCAACAAGTACAAAAAATTTGGGAGATAAATTAGAAACACCATTTGCAATTATTACTGGTCAAAAATTCTTGAATGATATATATTTAATTATTGCAATGTCACTTACAATTATTTGGATGATATCATTGTAAAAATACTTAGAAAGGGATTATATATATATATATATATAAATAAAAAAACTTAATATCTATTTGTTTATCTTTTGTAATTCAATTCTTTCTTCTTTAATCGGTTGATAACCTTGAGTTTTAACTTTACTAATGTATCGATAATAATTATACCATAATACATCAATAAAAGTTAAAGTTAATCCTATACAATTAATAAAGGATAATCTATCACCAAATACAACTGAACTTACACCAATAGTTAATAATTCTTTAAAACTACCAGCAACAGAAAGGGTAATCAAATGAGCCACTTTTAATAACATAAATTCACAAGACATCATTAAAAATGCAAATAATCCAGGAATAAACAACAATCCAATAGTTCCGAGAACTCCCTTGATTTTCCAAATTGGGGCAGAAGTAAAATTATCCCAACCTTCAACATATAATCCTAACAGAAATAATGCAAGGAACATACATGGGGAAACATAGAAAATAGTAGCAATTGAATTAGGAGTATAAGGGTTTTTCTTTAATAAGATTTGTGTGAATGACCATCGAAGACCAGACAACATTGCTGCTGTAAGTGCTAAAGTAATACCTAAAGTTGAATAAACTCCTGTAGGTTGTTTATCAAAATTTGCTGGTTTTGCTGTCATCAATGTGACTGAAACAGTCATGATTAATACAATAACAATTAATCTCCAATTAAATTTCTCTAATCTGAATAAAAGACCAAATAAAAGCACAAACATTAATGATGAAGATTTTAAAATAGTATATAAACTTAAAGATAACAAGGAAACAGCAACATTGGATAATCCGATATCTCCCGCCGAAGTCAAAGCACAGGGAACCATTTGACGAACATATACTCTAAAATCAATATGCATATTTCTATAAAACAGCGAGAAAGCATTGTCACTAATAACAACCCCATTTTCGTCAGCATGATGAGGTAACTGGTGGTTGGCAGGAATCTTCGGACGTAATTCAGGAATAAAGAACAAAGTAAGTGTACTTAACATTGAAAGACACAATTGATGAAACGAAGTAATAAGAATAGGAAATCTAAATCCAAGACCAGGACCAAACATCCATTTATTATAGATTGAAATGGAAAGAGAAAACATATACCAACCAGCAATATAGAATAAAGCTTGTCGACCATGAGATATTGATACCTGGGGGTGTCCGTGATTACTTGGGACATGTTCACTAGGATATTGATTTGATCCTGAATTTCTTCTTGAACGTGATTTCAGATGATGAATAGTGGAAGGCATTGGAGATTGAAGTTCAAGATCCGGAGACATATACAAATTGTCGTGTGAGGGAATAAAAATCTGGGTAAACTAGACAAGTAAAGCTTTAAGCGGACCTTAGCAGGGTGGGGGCGGCGTGGCTAGTGACGAGATTAGTTAGTGAGTGTATAGTGTAAGTTATCTATCAAATGTGTAAACTCTAAAAACCCAAAATCAGAATGTTATAGATCTCAGGGACAACCAGAAAAATATCAATCTTTGTATCTAATTTACTTTTGTTTAAGATATAGTTAAGAATTAACACATTCTCTCTCGAAAAGTGGGACTTTTTTTATTGTTTTCAATTTTTTTGTGTCCAACGCGTTGGCTAGGAAGCCCATTCACCCTGAGAATTTCTCCCTTTCCTTATCGGGAAAATGCGGCTCAGTCGTTTGCCTGGGGCTTTTTTTTGGCTGTCTCGTTGTCTGGAATGTTGTTTTGTTTTGAATCCTGGACAACCAAATTGCTGTCCAAAAGGAAAACACTTTGTATCAGAAACACCACAAGTTAATAGTAACTTTGTTTCAATCAATCAAATACTCTTGTTGTATGTTTAATTAGTAATATTTGTATAACTAACAAGTCATGTCTATTATGTCAAAGAACAGGGATCCAAGTTCCCTTCTTAATATACAACATGATTATCTTCTAGGTCAAATCAAACAAGTCCAAATACCAGGACAATTATATAGTTTAATTATTGATGATACAACTGAGCCTATATTGTATCGAGTGCTTACAAAAGAACAACTACTTCGTTTAGTTACTTCAATTGAGAAAATTGATGAGCGTCGGAAGAATGGTGGTAAATTTATAAATGCTATATATTTTGTTAATATTGACATTTATAATTGTAATTGTATTATTGCAGATGTGCAAACTGACAGATACAAGTCGGGAGTTGGATTATTCTTGCCTTTGCTGACTCATCAACTGGAAATTAATCAATTTTTCAACCATAGATTTCTTAAAAATAACCAAGTGAAGGATTATTTCAATCATGGAGATTCAATTCATTTTGTGAATGCTAATTTATATGCTATAGAATCTCGAGTTTTTTTAACAGATAATAAAACTTCAAATTCTATGCCAATTTATTTTAATGAAAATTGTTCAGAATTTGTTAGATTACAAGTTGAAAAAGCAGCACAATCTTTGGTTTCATTAATGGTATTAACAGGAGAATACCCTTTAGTTCGATTTTATCAACCGTTAGATTTGAATCACCCTGCTAAACGATTATGTGAATTAATTGCAGATGAATTTCAATTGCAAATTGATGAATATGCTCGAATAAATCAAGATTATCCTCCACCTTCAGTGGCTGATAAACCAAGATCAATTTTATTAATTTGTGATCGAACTTTAGATCTTTTTGCTCCAATATTACATGAATTTACATATCAAGCTATGGCTATGGATATTGTCCCCGATTTAGAACGAAATGGTGTATATAGATATAAAAGTGAAAATGAAGCTGGGGAGATAAATGAAGTTGAAGCTAGATTGGATGATGAAAATGATGAAGATTGGATTAATTTAAGACATATCCATATTATTGAAGCTTCTGAATTAATCATTGCTAGAATTAATGATTTAATCAAGAATAATCCTTTAATGATTGATAGATCAAAAGCATCTACTTCTTCTGATTTAATGTATATTGTCGCTCATTTGAAAGGATTCGATGAAGAACGAAAGCATTTAACATTACACAAGACATTAATTGACGAGTGTCTTGATTTAAATACACTGAGAAAATTAGCAGAATTTGCTGCAGATTTTGAACAAACTTGTTGTGCCGAAGGGGTTACGTTTGAAGGCGAACGTAACAAGACATTGAGTGATGATTTAATTGTATTGTTAGCACGAGAAGATTTACATACTAATGATAAGATTAGATTGCTTTTAATGTATGCATTTTATCGTGGTGGATTAATTGAACTGGATTTTAAAAAATTGGCAAAATTTATTGGTGTTAATGATCGAGAAAGTATTGGATTGATATCTCGATGTTTTAATAATTTATATAAATTAGGATTTCCAATAGTCAAGAAGAATGTCAAGGATAAACCAATTGTAAGAACTACATTTCATGATATTAATAATGAAGGTACTTATAATACTTCAAGATTTACTCCTGCAATAAAACAAGTATTATCCAAGGCATCAAAATATCATTTAGAAGAAGAATGGTTTCCATATTTCCGGGACAAACCTTTACAAGATGATATACCAACAAACACTAGAGTTAATCAATTAAGTAATGGAACAGGATCATTAAGAAACCCCAGGATTAAAGCTTCATGGGCATCAAGTTCTTCAATTAGACATACTGGATCAACTTCAAGTTCAATACATAATCCTTTAAATCAAAAGATTTTTTGTTATGTTGCTGGAGGTATAACTTATAGTGAAATTAGATCAATTTATGAATTATCTACAAGTTTAAATAAAGAATTTTATATTGGATCAGAGTCTGTTTTAAAACCAAGAGATTTTCTTATTGGATTACAAAGTATTGATCATTCAAAGACTATTGGACATTTAGATTTAAATATTGCCAAAGAATTAAACAAACCAAGAGAATGTCCTTCATATCTTTATGAATCAACAACAACACAACCAAGAACTGGATTATTACCACCACATCAAACAGTTGCCACTAAAATGAATCAATTTCAAAAAGAAGTACAACAACAACAACAAAAATTTGAAAGTCAACATGAAAATCTTTCAACAGGACATTATCAAAAAAGATTATCAAGTAGTCCAAAAGGAAGCACCAGTAGTGGAGAATCAAAATCAAAAGAAAAGAAAACTTCAAGATTAAAAAAGTTGTTTAAATAAAGTTTATAGAATAGGTTATACAATATTGATTTGTAGTTAGGTGGTTGCTTTAGCGAACTCGGTTATCAAATTTCCAAGTCTTAACATTGATTATATATGGTGTGATTTCCAAATTAGGTAGTTGCGGCCAATTTGTCAGCATTCCTGCATACAATCCAAAATTTTCAAAAAAAATAAAAAAATCCAATCCTTAATATAAAAAAGCCTGTTTCAATCCAACTTTGTTCGACAACATTCTTTTAATCAATACACATCTTTTGAAAGTTCACGATGGAGCATTCTTTAGAGGTCACTTCCTCGTCTGAAAATTTGAATGTACTAAGTCAATTACCTTTACTTTTGTCAAGTGGATTCAACAACGAACAATCAAACTATGTAATAAAAACTAATTTAAAGACTACAAATGGTTGGTTAAGTTGTGAAAGTATTGATGGTAATGGTTGGGGTCCTTTATCTCCCAAATATCACGATATGACTCCTTGTTTCTTACAAGGTATCTTATTTGGTACTTCTGCTGTATTGATGATCTTGGTTGGTCTTGGTCAATTGATTCATTTAAGAAACAAGAAAATTCAAATTGGTAATAAAGTTACTTGGAATTTCTATGTTAAACTTTTATTAGTTGCTATTCAATTAATTTTCCAAATTGTTTTAGTTGTTGTTTCTTCTCAATCAGGTATAATTCAATCTGCATTAGTTGCAAATGCTTTAGCTACTGTTATTGCTCTTGGAATTCATTATCTTGAACAATTTAAAGCTACTATCCCTAATGGAGTCCTATTGTTTTATTGGTTATTTCAAATTATATTAAACTTGATTAGAATTGTTAATGTTCATTTAAGAACCGGTACAGGTGATGTATTCTCTATTTTTGTCTTATTATCTACTGTTAATGCACTTTTAATCTTGATTATAGAAATTGTCTTACCTATGCAACCAGTAAATAATTATACTAAATTACTCAAGACTTCACCTTATGATAGTGCTAATGTATTTTCAAGAATTACATTTGATTGGATGGGACCATTAATGAAGAAAGGATATGTTCAATATTTAACTGAACGTGATTTACCTGTTTTACCAAATAAGTTAAAAGCATCAACTACTGCAAACAGATTTCAACATTATTGGGATTCTCAAGCTGTTGAAACACCTTCTTTGTTTTTAGCTATTGCTAAAGCATTTGGAGGACAATTCATGTTGGGTGGATTATTTAAAGGTTTGCAAGATTCTTTAGCATTTGTACAACCTCAATTATTAAGATTATTAATTAAATTCGTTAATGATTATTCTGAATCCGTGAAACTTGGACAACCTATTCCTTTAACTCGAGGATTTTTCATTGCTGTTTCTATGTTTGTTGTATCGGTAGTACAAACTGCATGTTTACATCAATATTTCGAACGAGCATTTGAATTAGGGATGAAGATTAAATCATCATTGAGTTCTTCGATTTATAATAAATCATTAGTATTATCAAATGAATCAAAGCAGGAATCTTCTACTGGAGATATTGTTAATTTAATGTCTGTGGATGTACAAAGATTACAAGATTTAGTACAAAATTTACAAATTGTTTGGTCTGGTCCTTTTCAAATCATCTTATGTTTAGTTTCATTACATGGATTAATTGGTAATTCAATGTGGGCTGGTGTAGCCATTATGATTATTATGATCCCCTTAAATGCTGTAATTGCTCGAGTTCAAAAACGATTACAAAAGACACAAATGAAATATAAAGATGAAAGATCTCGATTAATTAATGAAATCTTGAATAATATTAAATCATTGAAATTATATGGTTGGGAAACTCCATATTTGGATAAATTAAGACATGTTAGAAATGATAAAGAATTAAAGAATTTAAAGAAAATGGGAGTTTTCATGGCATTCACTAATTTCACATGGAATTTAGCTCCATTCTTGGTTAGTTGTTCAACATTTGCCGTGTATGTTTTCACTCAAGATAAGAGTTTATCTACAGATTTAGTTTTTCCTGCATTAGCCTTGTTTAATCTTTTATCATTCCCCTTGGCTGTTGTCCCTATGGTGATTACCAATATTGTAGAAGCACAAGTTGCAATTGGAAGATTAACCAAATTTTTGACTGGGACAGAATTACAAGATGATGCAGTGATTAAAGTACCAAAAGCAAAAAAGAATGGAGATACTGCAGTATCCATTAAAAATGGAACATTCCTTTGGTCTCGTGCTAAAGGTGATCAAAATTATAAAGTCGCTCTTTCTAACATTAATTTAGAAGCTAAAAAGGGAGAATTGGATTGTATTGTCGGGAGAGTAGGATCAGGAAAATCATCCATAATTCAAGCTATATTGGGTGATTTATATAAATTAGATGGTGAAGTTACCTTACATGGGAAAATCGCTTATGTATCTCAAGTACCATGGATTATGAATGGAACTGTTCGAGATAATATTTTATTTGGCCATAAATATGATCCAGACTTTTATGAATTGGTTGTAAAAGCATGTGCATTAACTGTTGATTTAAGTATTTTACCTAAAGGTGATAAAACTGAAGTTGGTGAAAAGGGAATTTCCTTATCTGGTGGTCAAAAGGCAAGATTATCTTTGGCTCGTGCAGTATATGCTCGTGCAGATGTTTATTTGTTGGATGATCCATTAAGTGCTGTTGATGAACATGTTGGTAAACATTTAACTGATCATGTATTAGGACCTCATGGATTATTAAAGACAAAATGTAGAATCTTGGCTACGAACAATATCAAGGTGTTAAGTATTGCTGATAGTTTATCCTTGGTAAGTGATGGAAGATTAGTAGAACGTGGAACATATGATGATATTATGAAACAAGAATCAAGTAAGATTCGTCAATTGATTGAATCGTTTGGTAAGAAACGTGATGGTACATCAACTCCAGAATCAGCTACTACCAGTGCTAAAAAGAGTGAAATTGAAGAAACTAAGGTTGATGAAGAAATTGATTTACAAGATTTAGATTCGGATTGTGATTTTGAATGTGGTAGTTTAAGAAGAGCTTCAGAAGTTTCCCTTGAAGAAGGGGTTGATGATGATGAAATTGAAGATGAAGATGCCAAAGCGAGAAAGGAACACCTTGAACAAGGGAAAGTTAAATGGGATGTTTACAAGGAATATGCCAAAGCATGTAATCCTGTAAATGTGTTAATTTTCTTGGGATTCTCTATCCTTTCTTATGTTATTAATGTTGCCTCGAATTTCTGGTTAAAACATTGGTCAGAAGTTAATTCCAAGTTTGGCTACAACCCAAATATTGTCATGTACTTGGGGGTTTACTTTTTATTGGGTATTGGATTTTCTGGAGCTTCTTTGATTCAAAATTGTTTTCTTTGGATATTTTGTTCAATTCAAGGTTCTAAAAAATTACATAATCGTATGGCTGTAAGTGTATTACGGGCACCAATGACATTTTTTGAAACTACACCAATTGGAAGAGTTTTAAATAGATTCTCCAATGATGTTTACAAAATTGATGAAATTTTAGGACGGGTGTTTAATATGTTCTTTAGTAATACTGTGAAAGTTTCCCTTACTCTTGTTGTTATTTGTTATTCCACATGGCAATTCGCATTCTTTATTTTACCACTTGGTATATTATACATTTATTACCAACAATATTATTTAAGAACATCTCGTGAATTAAGAAGATTAGATTCTGTTTCAAGATCACCTATATTTGCCAATTTCCAAGAATCATTAACTGGAGTTTCCATAATTAGAGCATATGGTAAAGAAGAAAGATTTAAATATTTGAATCAAACCAGAATCGATAGAAATATGTGTGCTTATCATCCAGCAATGAATGCTAATAGATGGTTAGCTGTTAGATTAGAATTCTTAGGATCTGTGATTATTCTAGGTGCAGCAGGATTATCAATATTCACATTACAATCAGGACATTTAACCGCGGGACTTGTTGGGTTATCTGTTTCTTATGCTCTTCAAATTACACAATCTTTAAATTGGATCGTTAGAATGACAGTGGAAGTAGAAACCAATATTGTTTCTGTTGAAAGAATCTTGGAATATTCAAGATTACAATCAGAAGCTCCTGAAATTATTCCTGATAATAGACCGCCAATTAATTGGCCTCATGATGGAGAAATCCATTTCACTGATTATTGCACCAAGTATAGACCGGAATTAGATCTAGTATTAAAGAATATTAATCTTGATATTAAACCAAGAGAAAAAATCGGGATTGTTGGAAGAACTGGGGCAGGGAAATCATCAATTACATTAGCATTATTTAGAATTATTGAGAAATTTGGTGGAAGTATCACCATTGATGGAATTGATACTTCAACTATAGGATTATACGATTTAAGACATCGATTATCGATTATCCCACAAGATTCTCAAGTGTTTGAAGGATCAATTAGAAGTAATTTAGACCCTACAGATGAATTTACTGATGATCAAATTTGGCGAGCTCTTGAATTATCTCATTTGAAAGATCATGTAATGAAGATGTATGAAGAACGAGACACTGAAGATGATATTGAAAGCCCCTTGTATGTTAAAGTAACTGAAGGTGGATCGAATTTATCTACTGGACAAAGACAGTTGATGTGTTTAGGAAGAGTTTTATTAAAATTAAATAATTCAAATGTGTTGGTATTAGATGAAGCTACTGCTGCTGTAGATGTTGAAACTGATCAAATTCTTCAAGAAACAATTCGTACAGAATTTAAAGACAAGACAATTATAACAATTGCTCATAGATTGAATACAATTATGGATTCAGATCGTATTTTAGTTTTAGAAAAAGGTGAAGTTGCTGAATTTGATAAACCAGAAGTATTATTAAAGAAGAAAGAGTCTCTCTTTTATTCATTATGTGAACAAGGTGGGTTCATTCAAGATGAACAATAAACTTTGTTATTTTATTGATATTAAGTAATTTTTTTTAAAAAAATACTATTTACTTTAATGTTCACTTCTCTTTCTCAACGTGTTTATATAATACAATTGTTGGAAATCCAATTTTGATTCAACATCAAAGGGATTGGTATCAATAACATTCTTGAACAGAGTAGACTCCTTAACGAATTTGCTACTGTCATACTTGAATGCTTGCAAAAGATCATCTGTTTCACTTTCAATTGATGCAATTATTCTTTTGTTTGTTTGATCAATTGAAAAATCAACAACTGAATTATCAATAGTTATAGTTTGATAATGACTAACTGAGAAATTTTTATTTATATCAAACACTAATAAACATCTAGTATTTTCCACTAAAACAATCAACAAATATTTGTCACCCGTCTTTAAAGCAACAATCTTGGAAACAGAAATCTCTTTCTTGGAATCTTCAGTCAAGAATCTTTCAGGAGGTAAATGTCCATCATGTAAATACTCCTTAACTAACTCCCTCAATTCCACTTTCGTCAACAATTCATTATCAAACCAATGCCATAAACAAATAAAATCATCACCTCCCCCACTAAACAACACTGAAGGATCATGATCGCTTATATACAAATCTGAGACAAATTCTCCATGGCCAAATAACCAATCCTTAATCACATAACTTTTGGGATAATTAGTAACTCGAATATGTTCATCACGATCAGCAGTAATTATAAATTGTTTCTCCTTATATGTCGTCATTAATACATCACTCAACATTGAAACATGCCCAAGAATAGGTGTCAATTGTTTTTCAGAAACTGGAGGATCACTATCAATTGGAACAGCATATACATCGCCAAACTTATCTGCAACAATTACATTTTTATTTCCTTGATCAACAGAAATAGAACAAGGTCTTTTGGATAATACTTGACGTTTACTCAATGTTAAACAATTATCAGCTGTAAAATCAATATGAAATATGATAGTAGATTTATCACTATCAGTACTACCAATGAGATATTCTTCATTAGAAGTTAACACTAATGAACGAATGTGATTATATATAGGTTGAGACATAATTGGTTCTCCTTTCTTTTTCGAGATTTGCGAGTTTTGATGGGTGATTTGTTCAGGAGAGACATCATCTATCCATTCTCCAATTTTGTGACCCAGCTCAAGTTGGAATACTTGGATGGTATTTTTTACTGATGTGAATAGATGAGTTCCTGCTTTATTAACAATGACTATTTGATAGGGATGTTTCATCTTGTGTTGTTGATATATCAAGAGGAAGACTCTTGAAGATGAAAAATTAATTCTTATATTTTGATTTTGCGAAGAGATCACGTGAATGCAGAGATGACATTATTGAAGTAAATTGTTTTACAACACATTATTTACTTCGAGCAGTAGTATATGTGCATATATAACTAGTTAGCCTTTAAGTACAATATAAACAAATTAGATGTGGTAGATTGATTCTAGGTTATTACTGTTTGTGAGGTAAATTTGTTCCCTACTAATGTTATCAATTTAAATTTAAAAGGGAATCCGATTGAAAAGTTAACATTGAAATATCCTTTATTTAACGGAAGCTATAATTCGCATGTTGTTGAATTAGATTTATCACTTTGTCAATTAACCAAATTGGAAATAGATTACATTCCACCAAGTTTAAAACAGTTAAACCTTAGTGATAACAAATTTCCTGAGACATTTGTTTTTCCTACTACTTTGAACCAATTGAATACTACAAAATGAATGGTTCTATTTGATAGTTTTTTTGAGTACAAGTTATGAATCGATCATGTCCTACTGATTTTTATTTCCAGGATAAAAGAGAATAAATATGGTTCAAATCTCCTGAAGAATATCATTCTTAGCTGGTA
>KI547151.1:82883-97930 GCA_000497715.1 Spathaspora arborariae UFMG-19.1A
TTCACATAGCTCAATTTTCAGTTTTGACAACTGGGTGATTCCTCGAAATGTTATCGAATTACATTTAGAGGGTAATCCTATTGGAAAACTATCTCTGGAATTCCCTTTATTTAATCACAACTATAATTATCATATTGCTAAATTAAAGTTAACATTTTATGAATTGAGAAGTTTAGAAATAGATTATATCCCCCCCTAGTTTAAAGCTGTTAGACCTCAGATATAATAATTTTCGAGGAATATTTGTATTTCCTTCGGTTTTTAAACAATTGAAACATTTGAATTTATCTAATAATGAGATAACTTCTATTATATTTGATGATCAAGACCAAACAGAAAGTTGTTTACATGTATTGACCTTTCTCTAAATGATATTCTTGGAGATGATCCAAGTAGTAAGAGTATCAATGAGTTTTATTATTATTTAGAAAACAATTTGGGAAGAGTTAAAGAACGGGATGATTGGGTTAATCAGTTACAGGTTTTTGAACGATGCTATACTATGAACCCGACAGAAGAGCATCCCAGATATACTAAATGTTGCTGTAGATTTTAGTTTATTATAGACATTTGTATAATTTACAATCATCCTTTCACATGAAACAACTCTTAGTGTTTATTCTTTGAAGTAGTTTTGATACTACAGAACTTTAGGATTTTGTCTCTGTCAACCAAACCAAGGGGATATCTTAGTAAGGAGAATCATGTTAATTTGAAATTCTAAATTAACATCATTCAGTTCATTAAGATCAACTAAAGTGTGTCTGTTAAAGCTCTTAAAATTCTCTTTCTACATAAATAAGGTTTTCAAAGTATTAAAAGATTCTCTGTCAAGCAATTAAAATTAAATGATACATTTCTCTATATAAATATAATAAAGCCATTACAAGAAGAGAAGGATTCTCTTTTGTTTTAAAAAATGCCAAATATTTGCCAGTCTAAATCTATAAATCCAATTCTATCAAACTGTTACAGCTATCTCCTATAGTTACAATCTTGCTAATATCAAACTAATGTAGATGGCCACTCACTTTTGACCCCAACTCCAATTATATAATTTTGAACCCAAAGTTTCGGTTTTGTCAGAATTTTCACCTTTTTCTTTCACATTCGCAGTTCCTTGCTTTATATCCCCTATTGTATCTTCTTCAATATTCTCTGAATCATTGTTTGCGGAATGAACAACGGTAGTTTCTGAAGTATCATCAGGAATATATTTCTGGGGTTTAATACCATCATTCACAGGAGAACTATTGGCACTTGCTCTAAACTTAAAACTATTGAAAAAATTAGAAATATTTTTATTCAAGGAAATTGGTTCCTCGACTAATTCCGTAGCCATATGTTTTGGATCAACAAAATTGAAAATGAATTCATCAGCCATACAATGCCAAATCTTAAAATTTTGCGTGTCTTTCCAAGAATTTATAAATTTCTTGTTAAAATCAGATAAGTTTCCTATATGTTTATCAGTTTCTTGGGTAAACCCTGGTGGTGGTTGACCAAATCGTTCTGTGTATTGGGCATATCGCATTGTGGAAATTAAGGAATTTATATAATCTTCAAATTGATATCGTATATAATCGTCATTACCAACATACATTCCCCCTTGATCATTCTTTACTTTGGTTATTAAATGATGAATAAATCGTTTATCTAAATAACTTAAATGAAACTCGTCAGGTGAATAATTGTTGGTCTTGGGATATGTTACTTCATTAGTATCAAGATTAACAACAATATCAACATTAAATTCTCGTGCTTGGTTAACAAATAATAAATTAGAACAACCAATCATAAAACTATCTACTGCTAATTCGTTTAGTTGTTGTAATGGGAGGTATGGATTCCAAAATGAATTCTTGGTATTAAATGCTTGTAAAGGTAATCCAAAGAAACGTAACATCGATAATCTATTAGTTGTAACCAAAGATTGGGGTTTGGTTAATGGTCCATTGGTTTCAGTATAATCGGTCAAAGGACATCCTGAATCATCTAAATTATTGATTAA
The DNA here is from genome assembly GCA_000497715.1 of Spathaspora arborariae UFMG-19.1A. NCBI lineage: Eukaryota > Fungi > Ascomycota > Pichiomycetes > Serinales > Debaryomycetaceae > Spathaspora > Spathaspora arborariae. Next base: position 84,895 of record KI547151.1, read on the forward strand.
ATTAGGAATTAATGAAATTAAATTATTCTGAAATTGTGTTAATTTTTCAAGATTATTATTGGAATAAATTACAATTTTTTTTTCAAGTAAAAGACTTTTAAATATAACCATAAAATTAGACCTTAAATTCAATATTGAAGATTTTAAATTTAAATTGACAAAATTTTCTTCTTCATGTTCAATAGTATTAACTTCATGTAATTCATTATCAAGTAATTTAAATTGATTATTTAAATTCTCAAATAGATTCTCTAATAATTCAAAATTTTCAAATGTATCTTGTTGAAAATAAGTCTTAGTAACTATTGACAATTTCTCTTTAATCTTGGTGAATATTGGTTGTTTTCTTACAATAATCACAATTGCCTTTTGAACAATCGATCTAGTTATATCTTTATTTCTTTCCCTCTCTTCTTGTGTTAAATCAGCAGTCTTTACTTGTCGAACACACGAGCATCCAAATAAGGTCTTGATATATCTTGGATCGCCTTTGAATTGATTTAAATCATTAAGATCATCTATAGATTTCCCTTGTTTGAAATCATAACAAAGATTAAAATTTGAAAATGTTTCTTCAAATAAATGGGACCCATCTGGGAGTGCTTGGAACGGTATATTTTTAAATAAATCTGGCTTATAATCTGGATGATAATTTGATTTCCACCATTGTACTTCAGGTCCTCGTTGATGATGAAAATCTACTAAACATACAGCAAAGATCATATCATCGAATTTCGAATGTTCATCAGTTTCTGTAAATTGATGTATGCCCATAGATGATTCAATAGGAAGATTTTTGATCTGGATAGACTTTCTTTTATTTTCATCATGTTTTGAAGCAAATGTATCAACTGTTTTTTGAGACATACTTCTCGAACCTAATCTTATGGGACGACAATGAAATTCATCGTGGTTAGCTTTTGTTATTCTGGAAGGTGACAAAGTATTTGAAGTTCCTGAACTGTTTGAATTAGATCTAGTTCCTTGTTGGGTTAATCTTAAAGGTCGTAATTGTGGTTCACTTGAACCTCTACCAGGAGTTGAAGTTCCACTTCCAGCACTCACTGAAGATAATGCACTATCAATACTATTTCGATTCTTTCCAATATTAGAGGCTGAAACAACATTTGAATGATTCAAAGATACAATAGGAGGTTTCTCAGGTGAATGCAGATCAGGTGTTGTAGACACTGACCAGGGGTTGTCTAAACTCATGATGAATTATCAGAAATATTGTTTCTTAAAGTTTGGACAATTTTTAAATTGGTTTTGAAATATAGTTTGTAGTTTTTCCCCTCCTTTTTGTTAAGAACTTTAGGGTGTACTTTATATCAGGAATCTACTACATTCACCACAAAAGTTAATTCTGTCGATTAATATTCTTGCGATCGTGGCGCTACCACATGAGTGGATGGATTTATGCAGTAAACCAAAAGGACGTAGTAGATTAAGAAAACAACGAGAATTGGAATTGTAAAGAATATTGGAACTTGTAATGAACCGACTGATGTTATTTAGATTATTCCTTTCAACAAAAAAAATTGGAGGTAAAATATTTTTCAAGTGTCAAGTTGACTGTACCAATTAAAGGTAACCAGATAAGAAGACACCAATGACATATTGTCTTTTCTTCTAATCTTTAGATCTATAAAACTGTGGTACCAAAAGTATAATCTCTTCTATTGTTAAACTTGATCTCCTACCATAGTGCCACTGTGGTGTATCACGTGCTTTAATTGTTTTATTTCGTAAAAAGGTTCCCCAACGAATCCTTATTTGATTCTCGAAAACTATAAAAGGATATCTAAACTCCCTAAGAATTGTTGTAGTGAGAAAACTAGTCTATAAACACAATGACATTAGCTGAAGGACAAAAATTCCCTGACAACGTAGAATTTACTTATATTCCAATTCAATTGGATGATTTAGCATTAATCAATCCTTTAAAATGTGATACAAGTGCTCAATTAAATGTTGATAAACTTTTAACTAAATTATCAACTACAGAAACTCCAAATTTATTAATTGTTTCTGTTCCTGGTGCATTTACTCCAACTTGTACTGAAGTTCATGTTCCTGAATATTTACAAAATTTACCAAAGTTAACCGAGGCTAAAATTGGGGCAATTGTTGTACTTGCATTTAATGATGCCTTTGTCGTTAATGCATGGGGTAAAGTATTAGTTAAAGAGTATGTTTCTAAAGAAGCAGGCAAGACTTTACCACAAGTTATCTTTGCAAGTGATGGTGGTTTCAGTGCCAAGAATGATTTGGCAGCTGATAGAGGTGGTATTTTAAGAAACAAACGTTATGCTGCAGTAATTGATGCTAAAGACAAGACTGTCAAGTATATTGGAGTTGAAACTGAAAGAGGTGTTCATTATTCTGGTCTTGATGCTGTCTTGGCAAAGTTGTAGATTTTCAAGAAAAATAAACGATTTTATGTTTTCGTATGTATTGTAGTTCACCTTGGTAGCCTGTAAAGATAGCGCTAGTGGAATATGATTCAAGCCCAGATGACTCTCTGCTTTCAAATCTGCAACAACGACTTACTGTCGCAATAAATATTCATGGTAAACTTTGAACCAACAAAGATATTGTTGAATTATGTGTATATAAATTGCAAACATTTCTTTCTCAAATATGGAATAATTTCGCTCAGATCCCGTGAATTTACCAGAATAGCAAAACACAATATGTGGTATACCATCTTCCCCAATATTATATAACACTCTAGCCCAACTTATTTTAGATGCGTCCGTCCATAATACAACAGGTTTTCCCAAATTCAAAAGAATCACAATGGGTTCTTTAGTAAGCAACTCATTTATAGCTTTAAACCTTTTTACGTTTCCTTCAGTCCAAACCAATTTCGTCTGAACTTTGACTAAACCCAAATATGATTCAAGTTTCTTACTAGATGTAGATAATGGGTAATCTTTAATTGCATCCAATTTTTTGTTGATTCGAGTCTATTCACTGGGAGGTAACTTGTGGCCCAAAAGATTACAGTATTTCCACCTCCAAATGTAAATTCTTTGGATTAATTTTCAAACCTGCTTCATGCAATAACTTTAACACTTCAATCACTTTATCTAAATGTGGTTTACTAGTTCCCTCTTGGTCGTTCCGATATGCTTTAGTAGTAGGACCTTTAACTGCTATATGATCGATAAACTTTACAACGTCTTGAGCAACACCCGTTAAAATAGTAGAGACTATATCTTGAAATACACTAACACTGTTCCGATAACCCTGGGGTAGAACAGCATACTTCAATAGTCCTAAGGGAGTCATAAAACTCGTGGCATCATTAGTGGAAGGATCCAAGGGAACATGGAAATAAGTATTCTTTACATCAATGTAGGTGTTTAAATGCTCAACCAGCCAATTCATTTGTCAAATCCTCCACAGCCAACGGGTGAGAATCTTCTAGCTTAACATGTTTATTTAACTCATATAAATCGATTAGAAACCGGTATGTTCCATCCTTCTTCGGAATTATAAACCAAGGATTCACATAAACACCACCACCACATTCCAATTGACCAGCTCTAAGCATCTTTTGTAAGATTTCAATACCTGTAGGTTTCTTGTTTCCAAGAGGTATAGTCTTCATTTTCCAAGGCTCGTGAGGTTTTAATATGATCTTCACTGGAAGGTGTATTTTAGGATTTAACCTACCAGGAGAGAACCCATCAACAAAAAATACCTCTTTATACTGAAACTCTGTAGTGACAAAATATTTTAATTCAATATCAGCAAATACAGATTGATCCAAAAATTGTTTTAGCATCTCATACAATGCTATAGTGCTTTCTATTTCAGCACAATTGCACTTTATAGGTACCAGAATAAACGTACTAGGATTTTATAAAGGGAACTTGTATCTTATTCCTTTTCTTAGAAATGATATATATTTCTTCAGTATAACTTTAGGAGGCTCACTTGGCAGGTCCTCTTCATATCCAATAAAGAATTCACGAGTTTCCATGCATGCATTATCTAATATTATATTATCTGGTTAGGTATGTTCGTGTAGGATCATTAGTACTGGGAGTTTTACCCCAAAGATTTCAAGATCAGATACAGCATAACCAATACTTTCAATTTCATCAGCATTTACCGTTATCTTAACATCAATAGGATTGACTTTAAGATTCAGCTTTTCCACCAATTGCGGGTTGATAAACCCAAAACTGAATTACAGTTGAATGCAGAACATTTCCGTCAATTCAGAGATGTTGATTTTTCCACTTATCTGATGGATCAAGTCAAAGATGAATCAAACAAGCTTCATTATTCGGGTTTACCTGTTGAAGAATATCCTTCGGTTCTTAATATTAGTGGAGATTATTATTGTGTTGACAGATTGTTTATGAGATATCATGACAAATTATTGGAGGAAGAGGGACCCGTTGGTAAGTTGAAATTAGACATCGCTGACAAAACTCCTGACAAAACTCCTGACTCAAAGGAAATCACTGACAGAAACCTGTTTAAATTTTGGATTTTACAATTGATTGGTCACAAGGTTAAGTACTACTTTCCTGATTGTAAATATTATTCGGGTATAAAGGTTACATCATCAAAGTTTTTAAAGGAGAAGAATCCTGATAATGCTTTTATTGAATCGGTAAAACTAGCTTGCAGCAAGTGTGAAAATGGTAAAGATACCATCAAATACAATGCTATTTTGAGATTAGCATCATCAGAAACAAAAGAAGATAATATTGATGATATTGTCTTAAAAGACAATGACTATTTGACAACTTTCAAGGCTACCAAGGAAGAAGAACGAGTTTCATTAGTTCAACTTCATATTGAGGGGTAGCAAGCTGAGTATCCAATACCAATATCGCCTAACAAATGGCGTGATATTTGGAAACTATTGGTTACTTAGAATAAGTCTGCCATGGATGAAATGGCAAGATTCTTAGAAACTGGGAAGGTAGATTCTGATGATAGAATGGTGTTACAACAATATATTCTTCACGCCACCAGTACATCATTGGATAAAAGATTAGTGAAGATTAAATATCCTAACAAACTTTGGAAAGAAACGGGGAAGATTTTAATTAAAGTTGCAAAGAATTTTCAACTGAACAAAAATCCACATTCTACTACTGCACCTAAAGGATCTACTACTAGGTTATTCCTTATGTTAGTTTGACAAGTATAACATGAATTAATATACTCTTTGAGTTGAGTATACAAATTTGGAATGTAGTATTTTTGAATTAAAAGGTTGTAAGCATTAAAAATACCAGTATGACCATTAAGTTCATGTAGTTCGTTGAATAATTTTAATATTTCAGCTCTATCAGTAATAACCTTTCTACAATAGATCCCACTTTTACCAATTTTATAAAATTCATTATTTATGATCATGAAGTCGTGAGCGGCTACTTGATATTTTCTTTGTTTTATGCAGTTATTTACTACCATTCTAGGAAGCCCATATGATTTCAAATAATTTTCTATTTGTTCTAAACGAAAACCATTATATCTATCTTCGTCATCTTTCGATTCATTTTGCACTTCTGCAGTGTGAACAGGAATTTTAGTCCTGAATTCATTGACCAATTTAGTTAATGCATAATTGTGTTTGTTAGTAGGGTTAGTTTCATACACTCTACTTAAAGCATCCGCAATAACATTATCTTCAACAGCAACTAGAACTCAGCTAGAGCTCAACTAGAACTCATCATCCATTCCAGCCATTCCAAAAAACAATAATCTATAACATGGACTAGTAACATCTGAAAAATGATCATAATTCCTACCAATTTGTTCTCCACAATTAAAACAAAAATAACTTGAACATTGAGAACATTGCATTCTATTACAACCCTCGGTTTTTTCAATCACTGTTTTACAAATAGGACATGCTTTAACTTGATTGCCCAGTTTCAACATCTGTTGAAATAATTGATCCATTTTATATTCATCTATTGCCCGTAAGATCCTTGATCTTCCATATCTTGCATTAAGGGTTTTCCTTTCATATGAATCAGAAGACAATAGTGGATATAATTCAAGTTCTTCAATTGAAATTCCCAGATATTGTTGATCTTCAATTGGTTTATTACAAAGTTTAAATCGAGTATGATACGACATTTTACAATCATTACAAAATGCATAAGAACATTTTGGACATTGAACTAATCTTTCCGTGACATCTTCACGAAATATAACTTCTTCACATCCTATTCTGGGACATGTTACTAATCTATTTGGAAGAAGTTTCTCAATAAGTTCATATTGACTTTTTTTAAAAAGGGTAAAGTATCTATTGACTAGTTCATTTGTATCGTTCGTTTTCAGTTTAAAGATATTGGTAAACATTAAAAGTGGTACAGTAGGAGTTAACATGTTATTCACTGTTTCTTTGATTTTTGTATCATTAAATAACCAAGTTTCTAAATTATTCAACTTTTCTCTTGATGCAAGGTAACTTTTTGTACATTCAAAATCAGGACAATGAACTTTATCAATATCACCAGTTATAATAACACTTGAAAAATATTCAAATAAACAATTATTACAAAATACATGCTGACACAGGTTAAATTGCAGACATTGACTTCCTAAAGTACTAGTTTGACATATTTCACATGTGAATGTTTGATTATTAAATTCTTGTGTCTTTATCGTTCTATCACACTCTATAATTTCATAGTAAAGTTCATAATCTGTAAAGTCTAGTGTTGGAATAATTTCATGAATTTTATTTTGAGTTATGTCTAATAAGTGGTCGATTAATATGAATATAACTTGATCTTTATAATCTTTCCATATTGAATTAAGTTGTTCTTGTAGCTCACCTAACTTACTAGTTGAAACAATTTTTGAAGTTAGGCTAATTTTTGGAGATGTATCATAGGGATATCCTTGAGGTAATTGAAACTCAAATGATATAGGAGTCAAGTTAATTATTGAATTTGAAGTAAGTACTATCTCTTTTTCAAGCAATCTTATCTCCGTTTCTTGGTCTAATTTTATAGGAATGTCGATATTACCAGATAAAGAAGTATAATCAACATGTAAGTTCGGGTATATACTCTTACATGACTCTAGTTCTTGAATTCTTATATCATCTGAAAATTCGTCATCATCCATTATAATAGTGGAGTTACTCGATGAGTAGTACTATTTGACATCAGATCTGAACAAATCCGCACAGAAAAATCATTTGAAAAATCATTATATAAATTCTAACCGAGTCATAATGAAGGTGAAATAAGAAGACATAGACCAAGAAATTAATGAATAAGAAGATTCAGTAGGCCATTTGTACAAATGTAGTTTTTGCTAGGGATGGTGAGTTCACTTCCCAAAAATAACTTGACAGTCAGATATACTAATATTCTTCTACAGTAACTGTTACGAAAAATAAAATTGTCAAATATATCAGAGTTGAAATTAAAAAGAGGTTCATTATTGATATGTCCTGGTAAGATTCACTTCTACTCTCTCTGTATTATTTACAATGATGTAATCAACTCCTATTTACTTGTTAAAAATAACCTGTTAATTTTTAACCCGCAAATCATATCAACAATGTGGAGTGTGGTATATCCGGGTAAGTTTCATGGCTGAAATCGTTCCAAACAATTCCATGAACTAACAAGGCACGATCTGGTTTTAAATTTATAGCTATAGATTTTCAAAGTTACACCATCACCTGTATGTTGTAAACTAGTGAAAAAAACTATCTTTTCAATGTGACACAACCATCATTAATACATTGAAATAACCAGTGGTTACTTGCTACGAATACTACATATCACAATCTGTTGGTTCTTTTTTTATATTATGGAATATGCCATTGTGCAGGATCTTTTTTTTTTAATTTTTCATCTCATTTTCCCATATAAAGAGGCAAGGGGTGGACGTTCAATTTGCAATTCCTTTTTTTCTTTTGAAATTGTTTCCTTTTCAATTCTAATTGAATTTAGATTTCTAAATTAAAAGCACTCCCCATTCCTTCAAATTACGCCATGACTTCCGTTTTCTTTGATGTCTCCGCCAATGGTCAACAATTAGGTAGAATTTCTTTCAAATTGTACGATGATGTTGTTCCAAAGACCGCTGAAAATTTCAGAGCTTTATGTACTGGTGAGAAGGGGTTCGGTTATGCCGGTTCTTCTTTCCATAGAGTCATTCCTCAATTCATGTTACAAGGTGGTGATTTCACCAATGGTAACGGTACTGGTGGTAAATCTATCTACGGTGCTAAGTTTGCTGATGAAAACTTTGCTAAGAAGCACGACAGACCAGGTTTATTATCCATGGCCAATGCAGGTCCAAACACCAACGGTTCTCAATTCTTTATCACCACTGTTCCATGTCCTTGGTTAGATGGTGCTCATGTTGTCTTTGGTGAAGTTACTGAAGGTTTTGATATTGTTAAGAAGATCGAATCTTATGGTTCTGCTTCTGGTAGAACCTCTGCTAAGGTTACTATTGATGCTTCTGGTCAATTATAAGGAAGATGTACTTAGTTTTTTTTTGTCTATAAAAATTTTTACACCTTCCTTTGAACGTCTTTTGTATTTTGTTTGAATTTTATATGTTTTATAAGTAAGTAAAATATTAAAAACGTTTCAATAATTGTCGTGCATGGGGGGGGGGGGTATATGGAGTAGATTCTTCTGGTTCACCATCGTCTGTAAAGAAATAACGTTTTAACTTTTGCAGCATAATAGTGTGAGATCTCGTTTGTTTCATTGTGAAATGTAGGAAAACAACAAAACACTATTGCTAACTATCAGTATTAGCTACTCTCTCGGAAACCTCTGTAGGTCCTCTTAGCATGAGTGAAGCAGAGTACAATTGTCAGAGTGATTTACATTGAGAGTGAGCGAGTGATGAAAGTATCAGTAGTTCCGGAAGTTTAACGAGTTATAAAAACTTATCCAAAAATTCCGTTTCTATTTTTGGAAATAACCGACAGACTTCTTTCATTCATTAATAACCTTATTAATTTGCTCTTGTTAAACAAGGCTCATTTGCAAATTTAGACCAAGGAAGTTTTAAGAGAATAACTGATGTTACAGTGAAGAGTTTTCAAAATAAATCTTTCATACTTGCAACTTTTGGAGTGAACTTAATTTAAATACAATTAACATTGTGAATTAGAGTTCATGGCTTGGGGAACGACCACTGGGAACGACCACTGGGAACGAGTTGGATTCTTGTGATGAGACCAAAATCTCATGTTCATTCATATTGCAAAAATGCAGGGAAGAGTAAAAATGGCTTTACGTTACACCGATCATATTTTTCTATACAATGATATAAAAGCCAAGAGAAGATTCAGTGCCATTTTATGGAAATTGTATAATTAATTTACTTATTGTTCGTGGTTTCCGCCTTTTGGAGTTAATTAAGAATTTCAGGCTTTTCATAATTGTCAGAATATTTCGCGCAATGCTTTCACCCAGCTTTAAGAAACATAAACCCAAAACACGTTTTATAATAAATGGAATACTCTTTTTTAAAATCCCCCATGTCACCCATTCACTCCGGAGGCTTATATGAGGTAAAAGGCGCAAGGATAGAAAATGAAATTTCGGGCTTAGGTAAATAGGGGCTTATAAGTAACTGCAACATTCTTAACTCTGCAACTAATATGGTGGCTTGAAGATGAAAGTTGAGTTGGTAAAATTACGAAATCAACTAGATATTACGATCACAATATAAATAACGTTCTTCCCCAATATGGTCTAAATCACGCGCAACACTAAGAAAGTGTCAATTATTGATTTGAAATTGCCTCATGTATAGGTCTTTTTGTTTTGTATTGATAAAATAAAGTTTGAGGGATATTTTTTTCGCAATTTTAATTATTGATTCTTTTTTTTTCTTTTGTAATAGTATGTTAGTCTTTTTGATACTTAACCAATTCTAAGTGAATGAACACAACTTCTGTAAGGTTGGTATGGAGTGTGTACTACATTTGCATATCAAACACAGTTTATAAATTGTCTATAAAACTGGTTGTAATAAGTATTCTCGCCTGAGTCACTATAAAACAATCACCATATGCGTTCCTTCTTAACTCGTATTTTTTTCTTGCCAAGATTAGCAATACACATAACACACGTGGTGGTTTTAAACAAGGATAATAACATCATTTGGGTGAGGTTTAATAAAAGGATAAGACAAATAACCACGTTCCACTAAGACTTGGAAACCAACTAACTACTAGCTTCTTATGAATGAAAAGTGTATCTATCACAAGCAAATCCCACCGCCTCCCTTGGTTCATTGTAATTTGGCTTAGACTCTCCCAACTAATTCGCGCTTGCATAACTACTGCAACTACTTGCGAGGGGCGTTGTGTTTTAACTTATAATCATTCTCTTATTTTATTACTTTTTTTTTAATTTATTTTTTTTATTTTTATTGTTTAAATTTCGATTATAAAATCAAGATTAAAAATTCTTCAGTGTTTTGAATCTTTATGTCAAACAATCTCATGAGCCTTTTATTACATAAAAATGTTGCAAATTCCCATGTATAAAATTTTTTTAAAATTATTTATTTCTTTCTTTCCTTTCACTCACTTATTTAAAATTTAATCCAAACTGTGGACCCTATTTTTATTCTTTCCTCATCATAACAAATTTAATTATATAAAGTATTACACTTTTTACCATTCACATTTTTTAAATACTCACCTTTAAAACTACAACCATGGAAAAGCCGTTTGAAGGTTTTCCCACTACCAAGAATCAATACATAAAAGTGCTAGATTTGTACTTGTCAAATGTAGTTCATAATCCTATATTTACATCATTAGCCGTGTTTATCCTGTTTTCCTATTTACAAAGCAAACAATGGGACTGGCTAATGATATCTTCAAATAACTTTAAACTTATATTTATGGAAGATTATAAGTTTGATATACTTTCCAATATAATAAACTTGATTTTTATATTACGATTTGTTTATTATATTAAGTTGAATTTATTTGGCGAAATAATGTTGTTTCTATTGCAGAATTTCGCCTGCTATAAATATATACTTGACAAGAATGGATTATCATTCTTACATGATGATGATATTTCATCGTTTCTTAAAAGTTGTATAATACTACAAATGTTGTTCCCCTGGTTGATTCTAATTTCTTCCTTGTTACAAAAGATAACCTGGAAAAAGTCTTTAACCGACTGTAACAACAATTATCTTCCATTATTCATGAGTCAATCATTTATGTTTATAAATATTACATTCCCATTACTTTCAGATGATTACAAGAATTATGAGTTGTTATATAAATTAGCATGTTTTTCTTTCAAGTTTTATTTGATTTTCCAGTTTGTATTGTATGAACTTGTTTTGATTAATTATGAATTGGAAGATATCAAGGATTATTCGGTATATTATAGGGATGTAACATGTTATAATGAAAAGACAGAAGAAAGCACTGGGAATTTTGATTTGATTAAGAAATATGCATTGACGGTGGTTTGTTTATTTACAATTATTATAGATTTAGGGTTTATTGGTGTAGTACATTGGAATATATATAGTATTTTATAGAATTAATTGAACACTAAATCTGGTCTGTGATAATGTAGAGTGGAAACTAAGAATGATAAGCAGACAATGCTGGAGTGGGGGGTATGCTTTGTGTACTCAAAATCTTATGGAAATAGTGAGTTTTATCTAGCAGAAAAATTGCTGTTGCAGTTGTTAAATATTTTAATTCAAGCATGCAAATGTATGTCAGATAAAACAAAGTTCCTTTCTATTACAAACGTTTGCATGAAGCAGGGGGAGTTTGTGGTAAGGTAGATCTAGAATTGAGTTGTCATATTTAAAAATATGAAAAATAAAAGTTTATTTTTCAAAAAACTAGTGACAGTTTACTGTTTCAGTATTTTAAGGAAGCTTTAACCTTGAAAGAGTGTTTACTCGTTTAGAAATGTTTTTCTTTGGAAATAATTATCGGTTGCAAATACTGTGTCAAACACTGCCTCGTTGTAATGACACAAAAATAAACAATTAATAAAAAGTTCGCGTTTGATGTTACTGTTAAAAGAAAGTATTGTTGTAGATTGTTGTTGTAGATTGTTATTGTAGATTGTTGTTATCTCCTTCCATGGGCTTTCTTTTTATGACACCCCCCCCCCCATTTAGTATAACATCTCACAAGGTTGCATCGAATAGGGTAATGTTAAGAGTGAAGGTTTTGCAACCAATTTGCCAAGCAATAGTAATGTCACGTATTAGACATATTACGAATGCATATTCGGTTAAAGTTGGACTTACAAGTGAATCTTGTCAGGGTAGGTAAATTTTGATCCAACCTAGTCACTTCTTTGGTTGAATCGTATGAAAGAGGAAACCAAGAGTACTTTAGATATGCTGGAAATCAACAGCTTTAACTTTATTGATAATTACCAAAGTACGGATTTACTATCAACAGAAATTGGAGAGTGGCTAAAGGGACTGGACCGAATTGTGTTGATCATAAACCTCTTGGAGAAGCTAGTACATATACTTGATATTCATTCATTGAGCACTCTTTTGCATTAGAGCACTTACTTTATTTAAACATACTCTTCATACACCGAGAGTTTGAACTATTTACAAGCAGTATAACTGGCCAAAAGCTAAAAGAAAAGACATTGTGAAAGAAGCTTTTTTTAGATATAGAATAGAAGTATTCTGGTATATTCATCCGTTCCATCTGGTAGAATTGGTTTTGCAACTCTAAGATGCCTTCATGAATATTTAATCAAGGAAATTTCTTGGAAGCTTCAAAGCAAGAGGAATTGTAGAATGGAATTTAACGTGAAGAGATTACAACTAAGCGGAAACTAGAAATAAAAGAATGTTTCAAGGAAAGAACTAAATTTATTGAAGAAGTCATCCATTTCGTATTCAAGGAATTGGAATGGTATGAGATGCTTGAGTCTCGTTTTATGAAGTCATCTGGTTTTACAATTGGATTAATAATTATATACCAGTGTCTGATAATGCCATCAATGATGTCATAAGAGAAAGATTAACAATGGTA
>KI547151.1:98442-139983 GCA_000497715.1 Spathaspora arborariae UFMG-19.1A
AAATGTTGGAATGATTCACGATTGAATTATCTTTATCCAGGTAATACAAAGAGTTATATATAGCAGTTGAAATCGAGTTCAGAACAAAAATGGCCTAGAACATCCGAAGAGGCAGAAGCTACTAAAATCCAACTGGCTAATGAAAGGAATAGAGATTTTCAGAGTTGGTTTGATTTTCTATTTACAGTTCATGATCCTCCTGATTATTAAATAAGGTTTTTGTTTGTTGATTCTAAAGTTCAATGTGCATACTCTATAAATCTTTTACCCATTCTATGAATCTTGTTCATAACTAGCATATGTATATGCAAAACTATCAATTACCAACTGATGAATCGCCTCAGGTGAAATCTTTCGCTTCTTTTGAGGTGGTTCTTGCACCTGCTTTTCATTATCTAACTTCTCTGAAGGTTGAAGCATACCTTCTTGAATACTTGGATCAATATTAATAGGTTGAACTTGTGTAGTTACTTCCATTTCCTGTCCGTAGGACTCTGTTGCTTGTATCTCAACTTCTTCTTCACTCTCAATCTCCTCTTCTTGTTCCATTTGCCAAAAATCTGCCAAATCTTGTGCCTTTTCGTCAAATTTTGCATCCTTCATTAACATCGTGGCTAATCCTCTCTCATATGCTTTTGAATTAATATAATCTAACTCTTCCAACTCTTCCGTTTCATGCTCTATCAAAAGATCTTCTAAATCTTCGTCTAGCTCTATAATATTAGTACTTCTTTTCAATGAATTTATATGTATTGGTCCATTTGGTTTTTTCTCTGGTTTTGTCTGTTTCTGTGATATGGTGAAACATGGATCAATATGAAGCACAGGTTCATACAAATTTGAGTGTTCCCTTTGATAATCCCCAACGTCAATCCACATATTTCTATAATTGAATATGGAATCAGGCTTCCTATAATTAAGAGATGATACAGCACGATATACATCACTCTTTTTGATTAGAACTACCTGAACATCTAGCAATTTCATTATAATCTGTTTTGTAATTAACCTCACTAATTCCTCAACTAATATCAATGCTGGGAATCCTAAATTCAATGAATACAATTTTTTGAAATTCTCAAGATTAATTAATGCTAATTCTTGATATAATTCATAACTTGGTTTGGACTTAGTAGCTTTGGCCAACTCAAATGTTCTTTCTCGATATCCTATCGATTCAGTTTGTAATTCTTCGAAATTTGTGAAAAATGGTGATATTTCATAAGCAATTGGCATTTCATGATATCTCATCAATTTAGGACTCCAATTTCGTTTCAATCCAAATCTACCCATTACTGTCAGTTTCTTATTCTTTAATAAATCAGTTTGTTTACAAAGACAACTATAATAATTCATGATTTCTAAAACTGATTTTGTACCTATTCGTTCTTGAATCAAGTCAATGCGATGAATACTACATTTACTTAATGCATCAAAGAATAATTCTTTTTCTTTCCATGTCCAAAGTGTTCCTGGTGTTTCTTCTTCCGAGATTGTTCCATTTTCACTTCGATTGTAAACGGTTCCATCGTGGGTTATCACTGAGTCTCGTAAATTTGATGTAGCGAAAGAATTTGTATATGTGAATACTTCATTAACGAATCGATTATAGAAATTAACATATTCACGATTTCCTATGAAAATTCGACTTGGTCGTGGAGCAGCTGCCAGTGATTTAGTGGCGATAGCAGAAAAAGAACTTGATACTGGTTGTACTTGCTGTTCATCTGCCTCTGTGGGCATTGCTTGGTTCTTGATTTTACGATGAGCTTGATATGATCTGATTATATTCAATTTTTTCCCATTTTTACAGTACGCGAGTGAGCAAAAATAAAAAAAAATCGTATTCATTACATTTATTAAACATTTCTTGACTATAAAATACTGTAGAATATGTCATATAGTAACACCACTGGTTTTTTCGGTGATTTCTGCAACCAATTCATCTTGTTTTGGTTGTTTTGGTTGTTTTGGTTGTTCTGACTGTTCTGACTGTTCTAACTGTTCTGGCTGTTTTAACTGTTTTGGAAACTGCCTTTCTTGATCTTCTCCATCATCAGTATCTACCCATTCACTACTATCACTATCATAAGAACCACCTTCTTCACGTAATATCTCAGGTAAAAATGGTTTGGCAATATCACCTTCTTCATCATCTTGTTCTCCCACTCCAATTTGTTCATGAAATATTTCAACATATTCTTCAGGAACTAATCCATTTTCACCAGTCTCGGGATCTTCAGCTACTAGCCACCCTTGACCATGACGATAACTAATCCATATTATTTGGCCTTCAGTCAAACTTACTTCGTTATCATTTTCTGGAACAAAATCAAACAAGGCTCTAGCTTTACGATTAATTTCATCTCTTAATTGACTTCCATTATTACTATCCAAATCGTCATAATTATCATCGTAATCTTCTTCTTCATCAGCTTCTTCACCTTCACTCAGTTGTAAATAATCGTCATTATCATTGGTTCTTCGACTTCTATTTATATCATCTTCTGAATCAGAATCTAGATATGGAGCATGAGCATAATCTCCAGTATGTAATGGATTCAGAGTAGGATATCCATAATCTTTAATTTCCGTCGATGGAAGAAACAATTTATAGTCACTCATTAGTTATTAGTTATGTTGTGGTAAAATATCTATAATACAGATTTTCGTTATATGATTCAATAATATAATGCTGGTAACAAAAAAAAAAACTCGATTAAAAATTCAACAATTGACTGAAAAATATATGTGAATTAACTATACAAGTCCAGTGTTGATATGTATTGACTCTAAGGGTTTGTTGTAATCTTTTCGATGATGTTTGGCTCTCGCCCCTAAGCTGGTGCTATGGTTTGAGTTTTTTGTGTGGTGTATAGCTTTGGTTTCAAAAATGATCTTAAATCCTGTCACGTGAGTATAGTTCAAATATTTGTAAAAACCCACGCCTTTACTGTTACAATTGGTGTGTAAATTAGACTTTAATTGAAGGTATAGATTACTTTGTAGTTAATTGATAATCTACTCCTATCAACAAGACAATAACTCAAACAAAGTAAAGAAAGAAAATGATTTCTTTTTTTTTTTGATTTACTTAACCAAACAAACTTTTCAAAAAAAATTTTTTTTTCCAGGCTCTCACTATGTATTGGTCAGTAACCTTAAATATAGACATATAGACTAACATGGATCCAGCTGAAGAACAACAACAAGAATTAGAAGTTCTTCAATCAATATATCCTGATGAACTTACAGTTCTCAGTCCAACTCATTTTATAATCAGAGTTCAATTAGATACACCATCACAAAGGAAACATTATCTTGATTTGATTGTAAGATATCCACCTACATATCCTGAAGTTATACCTAATCTCGATCTTGAAACTCCTGAAGATATAAGTGACGATGATACCGAAGAAGATGAAGATGAAGATGAAGATGAAGAAGAAGATGATGATACTAAGGCAATTAAGTATGCTTTGAATATGTCTGAAGTAATTGAATTTACTAGAGATGAACTTGCAATATTGTTAGGAAAATTAAATGAAGAAGCAGAATTTAATATAGGAATGCCCTCAGTTTTCGCATTGACCACACAATTAAAAGATGAAGCGGAAGCTTTATTTAATGAAATTCTTGAGAATAGACAAAAGGAATATGAAAGAGAAAGAGAAGAACGTGAATGTGAAGAACAAAAGAAATTTATTGGTACCAAAGTAACAAGAGAACTGTATTTAGAATGGAGATCGAAATTTAGAGCAGAAATGAAATTTGATGAAATTGATAAACAAAGGTTTCAACAAATGCATCAAGGGAAATTAACTGGTCGAGAAATATTTGAGAAGGGTTTAGATGGAGCGGAAGAAGAAGAAGAAGAGTTAATCGAAGGTGTAAAAAAGATAGCTGTATAGATATTAATACATATTGTAATACAATGAAGTTGTTGTCGGTTCAGCCTAACTGTGATCCCCAACTAGATACCCACTTTTTACGAGGGTTTGAACGGAAATTCCAAATTGAGAAATATCTGTCTGCCAGTGAAACATGCCATTAAAAAAACTACACCTGTTGTTTTCGGTTATAACACCATATTCTTTAAAGGGGTAGCTTTGTTTACTTAATTGCGGGGTACTTTACATAAGTAAACAAACTATTGAGTTTAACAAAGGTTATTTAGTCCCGGAACGGTAGAGAGTGAACAAAAAAAAACACCACCGCAAATATCGGTTGTAAAAAAAAATCAATCACAGCACTGGAGAGAAAATTCGCTATTAATCCCGGAAGGATTTCTTTGTAGGTCTACTTTGTGGGTCTGCTTTGTAAGACTACTTTGGCTTATGTAGGTTACTCCTCTCTGAACTAATATATTCATAAATTTCTTATACTAGTACAATAAATACACATATTTTTAAAGTAATTGCAAAACTCCACAAAAACCACCAGAGATTTATCTATTTTTTAAGACCGATTAAACCCCCTTTTTTGTCTACTCCGATTTCATCATCAAATCTGAGTTGTGAAATAATAGAAATCGGATCGTATGTTTCTACCCACACAAAACAATGTACTTTAAATGATGTGAATACAAGAAAAAAAAGACAAAGGGAACAAACAATAAAACAATGGTGACCTATTTCCGAACCTTGTTGCTTGCAAAAAAAAAAATATATAGGGGAAATATAGAGATGACCGTATGATTATTGCAAAATCAAATAGCAAACTAACGTAACCCCAATATGTAAAGCTTTAATGTGGATGCACATATCAGACTTAATCGGCCCTCTGTTTCAATATTTCCTGGTTGTCAAGTGGTATTTATATCCTCTTTTGGTGATGCTCATCAAACTCACAAGCTAGCGCTACACTTTTTTCAAACTTCACTTATAAAAATAAATTATATTAAAAAAAATCTATATTGAACTGAAAGTAAAATCTATAAACAAATTAAATAAATTCAATCTCCCTCCAAAACTTCTATGCAAACGTGAATTTGTCGTAACATCGTAAAGCTATGATTCTAGTAACATTAAAAAACGTGCTCCAAAGCAATAGTTCCGCCAGTGAAAAGGTTAAATTGTGGCTTATTTTCAACTTCTTCTGGATAGTACTTACTCTTTGTTGTCAAATTCTTTGCAACTGGATATGACTTTTCATTAATATCATGAACTTCAATTTCATCATCAGTTAATGAATATGAATCAGAAAATTCAGGTAATGATATAAGTGATTCTTCCGATTCAGAATCACTTGAGTAAGAATCTTCATCGTCTTCTTCTTCTTCTTCTATTGCTGAAAGGTTCATCACTGGTAATTGTCTAAAGATTGGCGATGCATTAGAAGCTTCTTGTTCTGCTTGTTCTTCTTCTTCTTCTTCTTCGACTTCATCAGAATCTGAATAATAGTAATAATCATCTGAATCGGAATCGGATTCTGATGATGTGAAATCGTCATCGTCTTCTTCTTCTTGTTGTTGTTGTTCTACCACTACTGATTGTGAAGGGCGGAAAATCAATGGACTAAATTGTTCAACATCTTGTTCATCTTCAGAATCTGAATCAGGATCAGAGTCTCCTAATTCGTATTCAGTTACCGATGTATTTGTATGATTTACTGGTTTAACTGGTATGTTGAATGTAACATGAGCTTGCATTTTGGAAGGTTTTTGTTGACGTTGTTGTAATTTACTCTTTTCTCTTTGTTGTATAGTTCTTCTTTCAGTTTCTTCACTAATATAATCCATTATATTATCTAACATGTTAGCTTGAACCACTAAATGTCTTAATGAAGCTTTTGGTGAAGCGGCTTCCTTAGTAAGCTTTGATCTTACTCTGGATGCTAAAATATATGTTTGGGCAAAGGATAATTCAGACATAATTACTTGGTTGAACAGTGTGTAATACAAGAGAAAAGTAAATTTGAAAGAAACAGAAGATAAGGTTTATATTTATATTTTAATTTTTTTATTTATTTTTATTTTCATGAAAGTATATGACTAATGGAATTTGCGGACAAATTGTTTAAAAACTAACACCGCGGTGTTATTTCCGATCGGTGTTGCGATTATTTTTTTTATATTTTATTTTTTTCTGACAAAAAAGGCTTACATCCGAGTAGTCTTTTTTTTCACGGGATTTCCTAAGCGCGGGTTTTGCTCTCTTGCGGTCTTTTTTTTTCTTTACTCTTCTATTTTTTTTTTTTTGAAGAAGCTCATCAGCTGACCCATTACAGTAATAGTTTCAGGTCATATATCCGAGAATCCGAAACAAAGACAGAGCTCAACCTGGGTTAATTAAAATAGAGGTGTAAATACCCTTCCCCCCTAATTCCCTGTTGACACAAATGGAGGTAAATCTATTAGTTGTAATATCAATGATATCATTAATTAATAAGCCAATATTAGTAAGAAAAAAAAACGTTTCTATTTAATTCTAATTACTTAAACCCTATATTTGTCATCAAAGTTTAAATTATTTTTTGTGTAAAGGTTTCTTTTCATTTCTTTTTTTGGGTATTTGTTCTTTTCTGATATGTTACTCAGCCGTTGAATAATAATGTTGGATACCCCACTGTTTTTGTTGAACTATATACCCAAATTTGGGAAAGTATTAACAATGGATAGCACAACCTTAATGAGAATAACAGGGATTCCCCTTGTGTAACTAAAGCAACAATATCGATAACTATGAATTGATGATTAATGTTAAACTAACTAGTAAGAAAACAGTTGTGGCTTCCTTAAACCCCACCCCGCCCCGCAAGTATATGAAATGTAAACAAGAATGATTCATATATTTGTAAGAGAGAAATATTTTACATAATCAGGGGGAGGGGGGGTGAAGTCTGATGTTTGTGAGGTCGGATCGGACGCTGCAAATATAAGTAAGCCTAGGGCTGTGTAATAGAGAAATTCTAGACGTTTCATAATTACTTTATCATTTACTTGATACTTAGATAAGAGTGTGTATTATTTTTGATCAATTTTACCTGATAGATTGCTCATCACAATTACAAACTCATTGACAATTATTTAGAATAAACCAACACATTAGTTTCAACTCTCCTGGACTAGACTGTACTAGTTCGTTATTCTTAGATATTAATATCGGACTTGAGAACTTCCCGGACTTATAGACTCATAGGAAAACACCAAAATGTACAATCTCCGCTGTGAGGGCTGTAACAACTATATCTCCTCTTTTCTCCATATTTCGGTTCAATTATCGGATCCGTGTACTATCTCCGAAGATGTCATTTTAAAGTTGAAATATTTTTTTTTCTAAGAAAGAAGTGATGGAGCGTGCGGCGGTAGAGAACATTAAGTACCGATCCGACAGCACAATTCTAGCTAATAGCTTGACTAAGCTAAAATAACATCTTGATAAATACAAGTTTCAGAATATCAAATGTACAAACCAGGCTTATATTACATAACAATCTAAATAATTGTTCTCGGATCGCATGATGCTCTCTCATGCATATACATTTTATATGTAGCAATAGTTGAGGCTTGCGAAAGGGATGCGGGATAAATCAGATTGATCCAGAAATAATAAGTTTACATAAATGTGTTGATAGTATGTGTAGTTCCAAAAGGGAACTGGCTTAATTTCTCACACTTATTGAAAATCTAGCTTTCCCATTTGATGATTCCAAGAGTAGCTTCAACAAAGGAATATTTTCCATGTACCCTTGGATATTATTTCTCTGTGTTAACGTCCCGCGGTAAATTGTCTTCAATTTTTGCTTTAAATTGCGATGTTTTTTTTTATTACTGATTAAACTCTAATATTTTAGATATTCCCACGCAAATTCCTTTTTCAGTTCAATTGTTCTTGTTCCCTTTTCCGGAACGCTTCCAGGTCTAGCCCATTTAGGTAGCAACAGGGTTGGATCAGCCCGAACTCACAATCTGAATATGATCCATTTTCAAATTGAGGGAATAAAAAAAGTAGAAAAATGAAGGACAAGATTTAGTATTAGAGTTGATTTAAAAGGCAACATTTCAAATCAACTCTCGCATGTAATTGCTTTCCAGATACTCAATTCTAGCGACTACGAAAACTACAAGGTCCAAGATCTTACCAGCAAGACAAAAATCAAAAAGTTAAGCTCGCATCTCAATCAAGATTAAAAGGAACAATACTTCTTCAAAATATATCTAACTCCAGTAACATCTTGAAAATTATTTTTGTAATATTTTTTTTATTTCAAACTGAATACATAATTGTTTTACATTTTATGCCTTTCCAAATGGAATATTTATTTTAGTAATGCAAAGAATGTGCTGCAAAAATTAATGGTGATATAGTAGTCATTAAAAGAATTTCATAACAGGATAATGTTGTTTTTCTTTTCCTTTAATCGAATAAACCGAAACCCATGTCATCATCGGATTCTTCCTTTTCTTCTTCTTGTTCTTCAGCAGCTGGTTCATCAGCAGAAGCACCGGCAGCACCGGCAGCTGGAGCAGCACCAGCAGCAGCTGGGGCAGAAGCAGCAAAGGAGAATAATAATTCCTTTAAGTTCTTACCTTCAACAGCCTTGGCGAAAACATTGGCCCAAACACCTTCAACGGTAGCACCGGCAGCGTTGGTGATGGCTAACAACTTTTCAGCAGTGATTTCTTGTTCAGCATCAGCTAAGATTAAAGCAGCATAGGAAACAGAAGCTTCGGCAGACATTGTTTGTTTATGTATATGGAAGATACACCAACGAAATATTTTTCCTTTATTTTCAACTGAAAAATGGTGAGTATGGATTTGAAAAAAAAACGATATTGGTAAGTGCACGAATAAAATTTCAGGGCAGGAGCCCTAAATGTGCACGTGATATGCTATGATAAGATAATATACTCAATGCTTTTTTGACGGAACACGTATATTTGATAAACTGAATATGGATAAATATGATTTAAATGTTATTATGGGGTTAAGGTAAATCCTTTCGAGTTTATGGTATAGCATATATTATTTCAGAAGGTTGTTTTAAGAATTATAAATTTGTTAAATATTGTTAAGAGAGGTATGACACTGATTATTTCTCTCCTTTCTCTTATCTTAATAACGGACATTACTCGAGTAAATTAAGTATATTATTATGCTTTATATCAAACTAAATATCCTGAAAAGTTGATTGTGCATGAGGAATTACATAATTTATTAAGTTTTTATTTTACAATTAATTTTGATGAAGTTAATTTTAAGAGGTTAAGATTAAATAAAAGATTTATATATACTCAGCATTATATTAGTTTAGGTTATCCTGATTATTATGATTCTAGTATTACTGAGATTTGCGATGGTCTTAATAATACATTAGATATGCTCCTAATCAGCCTTTTAATTATGATAGTGAATATTTTGAAGATGAATATGATGAAGATTATATTCATAATATTGACTATAGAAATTTGTCTAATTTTTTGAATAGTAAAGAATATTATAGTAATGAATTTGATGGGTTTGATGTTGAAGACATTTTATTAAATTCAAATCTTGCCATATATTGTTTTAAAAAGAATATACATCTAGATTATTGCATATCTAGATTTATGAATGTTTGTCCTAAAGAAACTCGTATATTATACGATAAATATAAACCATTTCCTAAATGTAATTTTACTCCTTTTAAATTTATTTCTAGAGAATATCCTGAATTACACAATTTATTTGAATATTATAATTTAAAGAGCCGTATCTTTTTGTAAAGTCCTTCCAGTAAAGATTCTTTTGTGGGGTATAATGTTTTACAAATATCTGTTCATACTCTTAAATTCAAAGAATATATGGAAGCTGCGAAAAAGAAAGGTGTATTATAAAGTTTTTGACATTGACGCATTTACTTTCGAGTTTACCCCACCAGACAAATACCTTCACTTATCTCATTTACTACAAAGTCTCCGTTAGCTTGTTTATCTGCTTCAATAATGATTGTAAAGTGACTTCTACCATTACCAGAAATATTTAAGTTTATATATATTTATAGAATCAATATTTCTAAATATCCCATCTGCTCTAGTACTAAGATCTAAATCATTGTTTTCTCCATTATCTTAAACATATTTCTTAGAATTTAGAAAGATCTCCATTGACGGTTGGTAACGATCTTGATTTTACATCCCAGTTAGAGCTAGACCCTACTATATTATTTATAAAAGCATATGAAGGTATTGGGGACAATTCAGTAACCCCATTTACATTAAACTTAAACTAGAGAACTCATAGATATCTTCTTTCCTTAATATATACAAAACTGGTGGAAATCTTATTTTAAACAAGAGATTTTACTTTAAGAATTTAGAAATGGCAGCTAACCATCCTCTATATTCACTTTCTTCCTTATGTTCACTGTAAGCAACAATGAATTCAGCCAATTTATCATCAATACCCTTGGCAGTAAGGTAGTTTTCAAATTCAACTTGTAAAGATTCATCTAAATCTTCAAATCTTGGACCTTCATATCTAAATTTATCATTCAAATTACCCTTGGAAATTTCAGAAATAAAGTCAGTTGCATTAGGTTGATAATTGGCACTTTCAATCGAGAATCCCGATTCAATATTCTTCAAGAATAAATCAAAGTTTAATCCATCATTAGTAGCTGGATCTTCAATAAATACTTTGAATTTAGAAAAGAATCCACTTGATCCAAGAGCATCACTTTCTTCTTCTTCATCAGCCCATTCACGTTCTTCTTGGAATTCCAGGAATTCTTCACTTAAATCAGTTACCTCTTCAACATCAAAGTAAACATGAATAACATGACCTGATGCATCAGTTCTGATCAATTCAACATTAGCATTACCATCCTTGGTAATAACTTTGTAACCTTGACTTGAAAGGTATTCTTCGAATCCTGGATCTAATTCATTAGGAATTTCTTCAGAAACCTTCAATTCACTGTCAATAACTGCTTTAAGTGCAGATTCACTGCTAGATTGTTTGTTAATGATTTGAGTGTTTGAAAAAGAACGAATGGCAACCTTAGAAGCAACAATCTTTGGTAAAGCAGCAACAATTGGGCTTCTAATAGATCTAGCAGTAGTAGCAGCTAATCTTTTACTCAATTGAGTACGTAAGGTAGAAGTTAATAACTTGGACATTTTTTTTACTGAATGTTGATTAATAGTTTAATTGATCAATTAAAGAGGGTAGGTGTTAATCAACCTTTTCAAGGGGGATTTAGTTTTTTTTCTTTTGGGGGTGGGATGAGAATACCGGTCGTGCGCAGACAAATTATACAATTTAGGGTTGCAAAATCAAACACTCGTGAATGATTCGCCTACAACACCAGAGTTTACAAAAGTTTAAATTGAAACTTTTAAATTACACGTTCTTTTTAATTATACATTCAAAGAGAATCAAAGTATTCTTGAACAAATACTGCACTTCGTCTGTATCTTCTTTCCAGATACTTTTCAAATATAGCTTTATGATTAGTTTCAGCATGACGACAACTCTCTAATAAAATTTCAGCAACTGGGCGTAATTGACGTTCTGTATAACCACTATAAAATACATGTAACTCGGTCCATTCTCCTCGATTTAATAATTTTCTTGACAAATAATGTGCACTTGCTGCTAACCAACTGGGTGGGGAAGCAACAAATTTAGAATCCATAATTGTAATTTCCAAAAAGTATTTGGCTAAAGTTCGAGTTTCATAGTCATAATCATCAGCTTTTGAAGTTCTTCTTAAAAACGACATTGGTCCTGGCCATCCCATATCAAATTCTAATACATCTATCATGAATCTTTCTGCTTTAAGGAAATCTTCTATAGAATAAGCATTATCTGCCATATAAGCAACTTCTTGAACAGTAGGACAATTGATTTCTTCGTATTTAGCAGCAATAAACAATGCAACAGCACCAACTAATTGAAAACGTGATAATGATACTTTACGCTTGGATAAAAATCGATCAATATAATTAACTGTAAGAAATAAAGTTTCTGAAAGTAAGTTAAATCTCAGATGAACTTGAACTACCCAATCTATTAATACTGATCTCATTTCCCATTTTAATTCATCTTGATTTTCCATATAATTGGGATCAGGTGAAAGTTTATTTTCTAGTTCATGAAGATAATTAAAAATTTCAGGAGCATATTCAGCAACCATGGCTGGATCATAAGTATCTTCATCTTCTTCATCCAAAGTATCACGGGAATATTTACGTACAATTCGTCTCATTTCATTTATAATGGAGGGATTCCATAGTGGTTGCATGGGAATGTGAGTATTGAAAGGTGATATTTTAGGTTGTCCTCGATTATCCAATTCATTTTGTTCTTGATTTTCTACAGCATCTTCGTGTTCTTCCTCATCACTATCGAAACCCTTATTGTCTATAACGCGTTGATTGGTTTGAATATCTTCAATACTGTCAGAACTGCTCATTTCTTGTTTCTCAGTGATATAAGTGTTATCAATCAACAATGCATCTTCATCATACTGATCATCACGCGATATATCAAAATTTATACGCATTGAATCTTCATGTTTGAAATCTGCATCTTCTTCTTCCTCTGTATTTATTATATCTTGGTAGGGAATATTCTCTTTATCCTCTTCATTTTCAGTACCATCTTTCAAGGACACTCTCTCCAACCTTGGTTTTTTAAATTGGTGGAGATTCAGCTGTTGTTGTTGTTGTTGTTTAAAAATGGCAATTTTAGAACCTTGGGAAGAGCTGGGCTGATGTAAAGATCGTGATTGGGAGCTTGTTTGTTTGTGAATTCCGTTTTGATAATGAAGATTTTCTTGAGCTGTGACATCACTTAAAGCTTCTCTATATTGAGACGACACATGAATTGAACTGCTCTTGATATGTTGGCTAGATGTGTGTTTTGGTACAATTGGTGCATTTGTAGACGTGTGTGATTTCCCCTTGATTTGATTCCTCAAAACTTGGTTTTCGTCATTGACTGTTGTTTTGGTTTTAAACGGTCTCATTTTTAATGTAAAATGCAGCTTAGTCTATATCTAAATGTCAAATGTGAACTTTTTTTAATGCTATAACTAGATTGTATTCCTGAAGCGGGTAATTTATTTGTGAATATTAACGATGATGTGTAGTATTTTTTTAAAAAAAAAATCTGGCTTGTGTTTGTTTATGTTTCAAAAAAAAAATAAAAAAAATAAAACTGAAACCTGAATCTGAGACTATGTTAGACTATGTGAGACACAATAGATGTCAAATAAGTCGATATAAAAACAAATGAAAATAAAACGAATGTAATTGGATTGGAGAGTTATTGTAATCAATTAACCAATTCAGTGAGATGTATGTAGTTGAAGTATTTTTATTTGGATGAAATTGTAGGTAACATCCAAAATGGGTTCAAGGGAAATAAAAAAATCTAAACGAATGTGATTATTTGCTGGAAAGCAAAAAGTTGGAATAATAGGTACTTGACTGTGAACGTCTTTGCCAAATGGACGACTGTTGATACTTTGAGGGACAGAAAATGTTAACTCTATATGTAATTCAGTTTTCTGATTATAGGTTATATTAACTGTATCTATTTGGTGGAAGACGAATAGCTTTGAGTTGATAGGTTTAAGCTAATAGGTTTAAGCTAATAGATTTAAGTTGATAACTTTGAGTTGATAGCTTTGAGTTGATAGCTTTGAGTTGATAGCTTTGAGTTGATAGCTTTGAGTGTAACTGTTTGTTAAAGAAGAACAAATGTTGTACTTGACACGGAAACGAATGTTGTCCTATAAGAAAAGTGTAACTGGACAAAAGAACCAAAACAAGGTGTTTTAAAAATAAAATTCAGGTGCACCAAATTTTGAAGCTACACAAAAACACCAAATTTGTAACAATCCAAAAAAAAGAAAATTCAATACAAACAATTTGTGTTATTCAGTCGCTCCTTTACACTAAAGTTGGTTATAAGGCGTGTACAGTCAAGGTTTGGAAACATCAATGGAGTAATGGAGTAATGGAGTAAATCTTTGATCGAGTTTTTCTACATACAATTAAACATTAGCAATCCAACAACGACTCTACTGAATGGTCATTAGAAAACTTCTTAGAGATTTCTAATATCCAACTAATTAATCTTTAGTAGAAAATAATTTCCCTGGCTGGTATAAGGATGTCATCACTTTCTCGACCTTTCTAAGTAATCTTGGAATGATGATTCCCTTGGCTTCAAACTTGAAACTTACCTGAATTATACTTCCTTTTCCAAACATTCTCATTTAGACTTCTTAATGTGAACTTTTGGAGTTGTACGTAAACTTAACTACTTCTGAATAGTCACATAAGTAAGTGCTTCAATAAATCAATTCGTGACCAGTTTCAGATTATTGCAAAAAAAAAAAAGAAGATCGCGAAAAATGGAAATGTAAACAAACAACGGGTAAACTGCAAATTTTGTTGCAAATACGAATTTACAGTTTACGTGAAATCTTTGTAAATGACAACAATAAAAACAAGTTCTATTAGAACGCTAGAGATTATGTTGCAAATAAAGACTTTTTGAAGTTTGAAAAAAATAAGGACTGGATAAACTTTTAGAAATGATCATTTGAGAGGCTTTTTGTTTCTTTCTAGGTTCAGGTTTTTTTGTCAAATTTTATCGAAAAGTTTTCGCGAAATTTAAATTAAAAAATATGTCATCTTGTATTCTCTAAGTTGTCAAATCTAAGGTTGACATAATAATAAGAACAACTACAAGACCTACGAAATGATTGGTACTTTTTCCGCTTAAAGTTTCTCGCTTTTTATGAATCTCACACATAGTTCATTACAAGATCTCAATACTGTAGGAATCGACTTGAAACCCTAGGATGTTTAAAGTATAATGTTGGGATTTCTTTTTTTGAATAATGTCTAACGTTTTAAAAAAAACTTCTCCCCGCAAGTTCCCCGAAGTTCTAAATATAATTTAAAAGTTTATTTCATATCTTAAAATAGGAGCGAAGCAAAATTAAACTTTGTAGACTATGGGTGTGGAGAGCAAGATGAGGTGGAGTAGATGCACAATTAGTAATATTTTCTCGTAAGACCACCCGATTCAAACCCCTCCGCCAATGTAAAAAATTCTCTTTAAATCACAATTGTTGGTTATGAACCATTTTTGTCAACCCCTAAAGGTAAAAAAAAAGGAAAAAACAATAGTCTGTCAATACGATCCAATTAGCAAAAGGGTTAGGTAGAAATTATCTTATAAGAAATAATTACAAGTTGATGTTATTCCAGGGAGCAAGGAATGGATAATTCATTCCCAAAGAAAATAAAAAGCAAGAAAAGTACGTCAGGGATTCTTTCTGCCAGATCAACCATGTAAGGGGACTAAAGACAATGCTTCATAATTCATAGCTTATGAGCTCTATTTGTTGAGAAACTTCTAGTAGATTTCTAGCCAATGGTTTCACCCTGGAATTTTGTTAAGTCAACTGTTTTTTTACTACATGCATAATCGATACAGGAGCTCATAACCACATGCATACAGATTACATTAATTTAAAATTAGAATCGTATATTATTAAAAAAGTATACACAAATAAAGCCATTGACAAACTTATAATGGTAAAGAAGAATTGAACAGTAACAAAACATTAAAAATATCCCCAATTTTCTTTTCTAGTCCAACTTACAGAATCAAACAAACGAAAACACACACAGTTGCAAAAAAAAAGAAAAAAAAAACAGAACAAGATTGAATCAATCAAACAAGAACCAAATAATTAATTAAAAATCCAAATGTACACAGAATTGAAAATAAAACAAAACAAAAAAAAACAAACTTCAAACAGGGTATACTATTAGGAGAATGGATGGAAGAAGTCTTTTTTTTAGAATGACAATTCTTGAGTATCAAATTCAAATGAATCCCAATCCAAGAAATGTTGATTGAATTCAATTGTATCAGTTACTATATTATCTTCAGGAAATATTATATCAGGAATATTAGGATATTGCAAAGCATTTGTAGATTGATGATTAAATTTATGCTGTTTTGGTGGTGGTGGTGGTCCACATTTTTCATAGTCAACAATTCTATCTTTTGGAGTTTGAAAGGAATACTCCTCAATATTAGTACAAGGACGTGGTGTTTTCATAGTACATTCTTCAAATGATGATGGTGGCGTCTGTATCATGAATTCTTCATACGTTCTTTGAGGTAAATTATCGTCTTGAGCTTGTTGCAACAAGTGTACAGAATTTTCAATTAATTGGGACATTTCTTGTTTTAAAAGACAATCATCCAATAATGATATTTTCAGTTGAAGCATTGATAAATTATGTCCAATAATAGTTTGATTTTTCTTTATTGGTGATATTGGTGTTTGTAAATTATAAATAGTACTATCCAGACTCTTTTCTGAGAATGTGGGGGTTGGTAATAACAAACTACTACTATTAATAGCAGGAACAGGTTCAGGAGCAGTAAATGTGAATGGGGATTGCAATTGTTGTAACATATTTATATCATTTGATTTTTTAAAGTTATTTGAAGGAAAGAATAGGAATATGTGTGACTTCTAAATTTAAAAGAAAAAGAGAATTAAGGTTATATTTATAATAAGTAAAAGAGTAAATATAATCAAACTCTAAGCGGGGCGCTAAAGTGCTTTGGAGCGTGGTGAGGGAATATTCAAAAAAAGGGAATCAAACAAAGAGAATTTTTAAATTAATAATAAGAAAAAAAAGTTATTTTTTTACTGAAAAAAAAATTTTTTTCTTTCAAATGGTATGTGTTAAAATGTTTTTAATCTTAAAAGGAAAAAAAAGCCTTAAAAAATATTGATATATAATGTCCCTTTTTGGGTTTTTTTTTGGCTGCCATTTTTATTTTTTACGCACTCAATCCCACAAATTTTATTCTTTGAGGGGGTTTTTTTTTCTTCACTAGCTCTTACTTACTATAACATATTTTTACACTTTACAAATTACGAAACTAGAGAAAAATCGTTAAGAGGAAATATCATATAAGTCAAAACTTGGATTGAAAAAATTCAGTTGTACACCAAGATATTTAACAGATACCTATTCATCCCTTTCAATTACCACATATCATACTTTCCCCTTTTTTTTCCATTAATTTTCATTATTCTCAAATATCATTGTCCAGGTTCAAAACCATGTTTATCATTTTCTAATTTAATAAATCTTTTTTTTTTGGCTGTCTGGAAAAACTTTTCACTGGAATGTGATTTTTTTTGTGAATTTTAACTAGCTAAAGGTATGTAAAAGATTAGTGAGAAAAGTGGTAATCACCTACTACCTTGTAGTTCGAGTGTACCGTATCATTTAAGTAAAAACAGCTTCTAAAGAGCTTCTTAAACGTTTTCATCGTTACCAAGTAATTTAATAAAACTGGGATTAGAAAAAAATTTTTTCTGTTTTTTTTTCTTTGTTTTATGATTTGTAAATCTAAATTAAAAGCTGCAAATTAAAGTACAAGGGAAATGACACCTCGTAACCATAGACAACGCTCTACCTGTACACAAAACTAAAACTGCGTTGATTAACAAACTGTTTCATTGTTCATTTCCTAATTTTAATCAAAAATAGGCCATGCTATCTTTTGTGAACACTGCCAACTTTTATGAAACAATACTTCAATCGAAAAGAGAACCTCTCTCTTATTGTTATTAACAGGCTTTTAATTGAATTGTTTACAATTAATAAAGAAGCAGCTTAAGGTTATTGAAAAAAAAATCACTCAATAAAGTAATTTATTAGTTCATATCACAAAATTTTAATTGTGACACATTCAATTTATCTATTTTATAGTTAAACAAGTAATTATTAGATTGGGATTGTACAATATACACATTCATTCGTTACACATGCCCCCAGATGTGGGACTTTTGTTGAATTAGTCTTTGTATCCAACAAATAAGTCATTTGCATATAATTGGGGTACTGTTGTCAGGGGCTGGAACTTCAAGAAAAATACACAAATTAAGGTAGAAATTTTTCATATTTCTTCTCCATTAAATCAATTGAACCACTACTAGTTGAATCTTGGCTTTTAGGTAATAAAAAATAATTTTTATTAATTTAGTCAAGTCAACAATTTGTTATTGATCTATAGGCTCTTATAACGTTTACTAAGTAAATACTAAGTAAATACTAAGTAAATACTAAGTAAATACCAAGTAAATACTAAGTAAATACCAAGTAAATACCAAGTAAATACTAAGTATTGGGGAGTTTCGTTGTTTCCTGTAGAGTACCTGAAGCTAATAAATAATTGATTAATAGAAATATAACGATAGATTTAGATAATAAACTAATAAATAAGAACAATAATTATATACAAAAAGATATGAGTTAAACAAACTAAGGGAAATAAACGAGGTATAAGCATCAAAAACCAAACACTTATTAAATAAACATTGTATGATTTCAGAAATTCCTTTTATTATAAAACCTCCTTTTTCTTAATTGAATAACAAATCTCAAAAATTGCATTTTACATATCTTGCATATGCATCACGATTGACATTAGCCCAAGGTCATGTTATAATATGCATAGTAGTCAACTAGGTTTTCGTGATCTATAATGATATGAGAGTGCATATAAGTATAGAGGAACAAAAAAAAACGCGTCTCTTCTAATCCCAATTAGGCAAATTAAAATGTGCAAACTGGTAAAAAATATTATATTCTATTTTTTCCCTTTTGGATTGGATATAGATTGTTATGTAGTGTGTTTCTCTTTGTTTTTTTGACTTCATTTTTGACGTACTAAGCCATTCTATTGAAAAGTGTGGAGAAGAACAATGAAAACAAAGGTGAGGCAGAGTTGAATGAGTAAGTGGGTTGCTCGTACGTATTCTGGGTCAAGTAAATGTAATTAGTAGTTTATCATAGATCTGCTAGATAAATGAATTACTAAGGGTTCTAGAAACACTGTATGAGTCTAGATTTCCAAATTTTCCAATTTTCCTTTCACATTTCTCATTGAAATAAATCCCAATAATCATTAATTCAAAAATAATAATTTTATTTTGTCAAATTTCATTTCTATTCATTCGATAAAATAAAAATAAAAAAAAAGTTCGTAACCTAATACAAACTTAGGGGTTCAGAATTTAGGGGGTTAAGAATGTTACTTTTAACACATTTCAATCTTGGGAGTTTTGGAATATTCTGATTTTGTTTTTCTAGTTTGAATGATTCTGGGCTTCACAAAAAAAAAAAGCCAACATAATACTACCTAAACCATTTCAACTTGTGCTTGGTTCATGGTTTTAGGTTAGATAGGGCGGGGATTGATATAATCAAGTGGGGAAAGAAACATAGCCGTAAGAGAAGTTTTTTTTTAATTTAGGGGGTAAAAAGATAAAAAGGCATTATTCTATTGTACTATTTGTTTCTCTCTGTCGATATACGAGCCAGAATATATTCTCTAGTATACCGAATAACAGGCCGCGCGTATGAATAATCATAATAATAAAAAAGCCCAGAAAAAATGCAAACCTAGTTGGTCTGGCCGGGAAATAAGCCAGTGGCTTGGGAGATTTATTTAATTACCTTTTTTTTTTTTACTAAGTCACGCCCCTTAAAACCCCCCTAATTTGATTCTAGCTACTTGGCACACGCCAGTTATGTTCCTGTATATGAATAAAACATGGAGTATTAATACATTAGCTGTTAAGAATACAACTTTCAAATCATATCACACTTCAAGATTAACATCATAGTAGTGTAACATTTACCTTTCAGATTCTTTTGGCCAAACGGCACATCAGGATTGTAATCATGACAATACTCGAAATTACAGTATTACTCAAACAAGCAGCGTCACACTTCTAAATAAATATAAGACTTTTATTGGGATCGATTCTTTAATCCTCTAGATTAAACAAAGGTTTGCTAGAAAGTGCCCTGTAAAAAAACGAATTGAGTTTGTTCGAAATTAGTCTCTTTCAGTTAATTCTTTATTTGTACTACAATGTTTGCTAAACTCTTTTGCAGCAACTTTTGAATGATTCGAGAAGCCAACACATCAATATCTTCTATATTTACAAACAGGACTTTCTTTTTATCAAACCTAGTTTATTCTGAATCCTATTCCTAAATGCAACATTAAACTAACCACAAATACCCAATATGAACGGTAGCGCACAACAACAAACATAAAAAAAAACACACACAACCATCACAAAATCACAAGGTGTTTAAATTCAAAAACAAATCAATAGTGTGTAACCCACTTGATCATGCAAGATGAATTGATACTGATCGATCAACTAGAGGATCAAATAATCGATCACCCAGATGCATCTACTGAGAAGGAATTGCATGAATCTCTTGATGAAACCTTTCAAAAGAAATTAAATGCTCGAGCAGAAAGGATTCCACATGAAGGTGGGAAGAACATTCATTCTCATCACCACCATAACAACAAGACTGAAGATGGTAATTCTGGAATTCAAAATGACGTAGATGGAGCTGGATCAGGAGCTGGATCAGGAGCTGGAGGGATTGGATTACTGTTCTTGATTACAAAATCACATTTGAATTATCAATACAGTGAATCACAATCCTTAGAAACTGAGATAAGTGAATGGTTTACATTAAATGATTTAACGACCTTAGGTGGATTAAGTAATATATGTCAGGTGTATGAAAGGAACAGTGAAGGAAATGGTAGTAACTTGTTAAAGAAGAATATTGAAGTTATCGAAGAGGCTAGTTTGATTAGTACTAATGTTAAATTATCTAAATCCCTTAAAATCTTATTATATTTTGCATTTGGAGAATATGCCACTAAAGAAACACGACAGCAGCAATTGGAACAAATAGAAAAGAATTGTCTTACATTGTTGGAGTTAGAACTTTATAAACATTTGATTAAAATGATTCAAGAACTAATAAATCATAGAATCGAAGCTGATAAACTGCTTGATATTGATGATGAAGAAAATGTTTTATCCCAGAAAGTGGAGTTAGATTACTTTAAAGTTTTGACATTACTATTCTTCTTAATTCAAATTAGTTTACAAAACAAAAACAACAATCATTCAATTAAATTTCGTAAATATTTGGGGGAGGTTGACCTCTTAACATCGCTACTTACATTCATAGAACATTGGAAATGGTACCCCAATACCTCATATAGGATACGATATCTTATCATTCTCGTTAATAATCTTATTCTTCTTGAATTAGGAGATTCAACAAACTTGGAGGTATGTGACGATTTCCTCGTTGATCTTCATAATATTAAGAATAAAAAGGGTCGAGATTTAGGAGAAACAGTTTTAACATGTTCTCCATTAGATTACTTTGCATTTAGAGAAGATCTTCTTGATAAATTTCCCCTCTATGACAAGACAGAATTAAAAGCATTTGATTTCACAGAATTTTCCCGAATATTAGAACAGGATGAATTAGACGATACTGCCAGTATTCATTCTCATGAAAGTACTATAGAGGGTAAATACAAGTATTTTATGGCTGTTAATAGCTTTTCCAATTCACTTTCAAATTTAATGGAGACACCAAAGACTACCAAATCTCATACAGTATTGAGTCAATTACCTACACAAACAGTACATATTGCAACACCAGTACCATCACCAACATTTAATGCTTCTGACTATATGTCTGGTGGAGAAAAGATAAGACGTTCATATCAAGTAAATCAAGCTATGCCATTTATTTATCCTAATTTACCAGCAACTAGTACCCAACAAGAAAATGACGACGAATTGTCTTCAGTTACTGTTCCATTAGCTATGAAAGAAGCTGATGAAATATTGAAAAATTCAATATATGAAAGTTATTCTATAAAAAGACTTTGGAATGAACGACAAAAGTTTATGACTCAAGAAAGAGGATATGTTAGTGAGTATGAACCAAAGAACGAGGAGTCAGATGAATTTGATTATGATTATGAACAGTTAAAGCAAACTTATCCCGATAAGATAAATGTGATTGAATTGTTACAACGGGTTGATAGTTTATATGCAACCAATGTTAGTCGATTATATACTTTAATCGAAGTATTCATGGAAACAATAAAGGCTAATAGAATTGATTACAATTTAAATTTTGCTGAATTAGAGTTAAATCCAGAAACATCATTTTTGTCACGTAATGGAACCACTATGGATGACAAAAACTTGCAAAAACTTGAACAAACAAAACAAAAGATTAGGCTTATATTGAGCCTGCAATTGGAAGTTCTAAATGTTAAGGAAATAACATTAAAGGCATCGACTAATATAATCTTACTTCTTTTAAAATGGTTCAAGATTAGTCACGTACTCAAATATTATTATCTTTCTTCAATTTTATTTGATCAACAATTCTTTACTGTGGCATTGGATTATCTTTCACGAGCTTTCAATAATGCCAATTTACAAAGTCTTAGTAAAGATGAAGGAAAAAAGAATGATTTGACTGAATATGAAATCTTGATCAATCAGAATAAATTAATGAATCCGAAAATTGAATTACCAAGTTATAATTTCTTTAATAATTGTTTACAAGAGGTTCCTGATAGTAACTACAAGTACCAGTTCATAAATAAAGAGTTTATACTGACACTACCTGAACAACTAGATTCGAATAATATCAATCACGTCTATATCAATCATTATAATACTAACTTTGCATTTATTCTTTCCAATATACTCAAGATTACCAACAAGATTCTCATTAAGAATCAAACACAAAGGATATTCACATTGAACGATTTAAAACCATCTGAATTGTATAAAATGATTCTTATGAATTATGACAATGATGCATTCACCAAGCCTATTCTCAAGACATTAAAGAAACTTATACCTTATCAAGGACGTAAATGGAAACTGATAAATATGGATTTAATCAGTCAAATCTATCTTAATTTAAAGTTATCAATGAAGGATAATTGGTTAAGTGGTAAAGATTTAGAAAGCGATTTTAATAATTCATATGATCAAGAAATTGCATTAAGAGGATTATTACAATTTTATAATATGCGTAATTTTCCTGAACAAATGAAGAATATTGGATATCAAGTAAATCATGATTTAGATGTTCCAATATTGAATTTAAATGATGAAGAAGATGGATATTTCTAGTTACTTACCAATAAATACATTTGGTAGTTCAAGGGTCGTGCGAATACCAAAACAAAAAAATTTTTTTAGAAAAAAAAGCTTTAGTTGTTGAAAAGAGAGTAACCAACACTTTGTATAGAATAACTAGCCTTTTTCTTATAGAAATCATACATAATGGTCAAATTAACTCAAATTGACGACGAAACTCAAGCCCAGTTCGAAAATCAAGCACCATCTACCACTTCTATAATCGATAGTGAAGAAGAATCTGAATCTGAATCTGATGACGATTTTGATGACTATGATTTTGAAAATGAAACTATTTATGATAGAATTGTTGCTTTAAAGGATATAATCGCTCCTGAACAACGTGAAAAACTTGTTTCCTTAAGTGAAACTATAAAATCTACAGTTACTTCTACTTTAAATAATGGAGGTAAATTATTATGGGCATTAACTTCATCTGGTTTATTATTGGGTATTCCATTGGCATTAGCAATCTTATCTGAAACTCAATTACAAGAAATGGAAAAGGATTTATCTTTACAACAATCTGCTCAAGATGTATTGGCACCTGGTTCTGAAGCTACACTTTCAGAAAAGAAGTAAAAAGAAAAGAGAAGAAAAGAAAAAAGTTGAAAGCCAACCTGTATATATATATATAAATCTAACTGTGTGTCTATTTCATGAATTACAATATTTACAAAACAAAACAAAACTAACAAAAGAAACAATATGTTTCATCTATCGTACTCTCTATGGTTTAAGCCCTCTTATGTTTGATAGATAAGGCCCAGATATCTAAATAACTTGTGATATCTTGAATTATTTCCGCAAAAAAAAAGGCATGGATTCCTACACAAATACCACATCCTAACCAACAAAGACCATGCAAAACCTTTTCCATGTCGTATCCATAAATATTTATTAAAAATTCACTAACGAAAATCTGAGTTATTGGAACAAACATTGGGTATTGAAGAAATGGAAACTCTTGAAACGTTACATGTGCCAAAATCATTCTTCCAACCGAAAATGCAACTGTACTTCCAATACTAATAATAAATGGGAACCCATAATCAGTCATAACTTGAGGATAAAGAATAATGTACAAAATTATACTAGCCCAATAAATGAAAAATGGATAAAATCCTAAATATGCTTCATCAGTAGAAGATTTAGCGCGATCAGAATGGTGATACTTTTCCTCATAATATCTACTAACATTCTGCATGGCTGAAACAATATTAAAGTATAATGAAGACAATCCAATAATCACATAAATAATCGAAGTGTTAATAGGATATTTTCCCTTATCAACAAATCCCAAATCTAAAACAAAAAGTTGTTGATTCCATAAATCAGGACCAAAAATACCAGTTATAATATATACCACACATATCATAAGAATTCCTTCAACAGGACCAGAAAATTTCGAAAGGAAAAGAGTATGAGTATGATATTCTTCCCAAGTTGATGCATAAAAATTACAAGTGGATGCAAATAACGAAATCATCAATAATGTACCATATCCCAAGTTTAAAGCAGACCCAAATACAATAGCTCCTAATGTTGTGTTTATAGCATCTATAGAATGATCAAACAATTCTCCAAGAGGTCCTGATTGACCTGTTCTTCTAGCATGACAACCATCACAACCATCAAATGTTTGATACATGAACAATCCAAATGCATAAAAGAAATAGCACCAACGAGGTGATTCACTATTCAAATATGGATTATAATAAAATACAACAGCAAGATTAGCAAGAATAAACATTAATCCTCCAAGTGTAACCATATTTGGTGCAACCCACATGGGAATAATTTGAACAAAATAATTCCACCATTTTTTCAAAATATATTTTGAAATTATTGACTCATCAATAGAAGAATATTTGTATAGTTTCAAATTTGCTAACTTGTCTGTAGGTATAAATAGACCCATAGTGGTATATGTCTTTGTTTGCAAAACTGTCAATAGTTTTCTATTGAATCCAGATTATGTTTGAGGTAACAAAAAAAAACAAATTAAAAAAAAATTACTACATCGCGTAAAACCTAAAAAAGCACGTGCCAGAGCTACAAATCATACCAAACCCAACAAAAACTCTTACTAAATACACAGTATTAACATTAAGTTTAGCTATATCCTTCTTTTTTATAAATATAATATATACTTCATAACCTTCATTCTCTAATCAACTTCTTCCATAACAGATTCACCAGCTGGTTCTTCAGTGGCAGCTTCAGTAGATTCTGTGGTGGTACCATCAATGGCAGTTTCTTCAGTATCATCATCAATATTTAAACCCAAGGCAATCAAACGATTAATTCTATGAGCAAAGTTAGATGGTTCATCCAAGGAAAAACCAGAAGTCAACAAAGCAGTGTCAAATAACAAGGTAGTTAAATCCTTGACTGTCTTATCTTCAGCACCATCAACTTCAACCTTTCTCTTTAATTCTCTAATAATTGGAGATTTTGGAGAAATCTCAAAAGTCTTTTTAGAAGACATATAAGATGACATAGTGGTATCTCTTAAAGCTTGAGCTTTCATAATTCTTTCCATATTAGCAGACCAACCAAATTGACCAGTTCTAATAGCAGCTGGAGCATCAACTAATTTATAAGAAACAACAACCTTTTCAACTTGTTCACCCAAGATTTCCTTCAAAGCCTTAGTTAATGGTTCAAATTCAGCAATTTCCTTTTCACGTTCAGCCTTTTCTTCATCGGTTTCTTCCAATTCAAAATCCTTGGTAATATCAACCAATTTCTTATCTTCAAATTCCTTCAATTGAGTCATGGCATATTCGTCAATTGGATCAACCATAAACAAAACTTCGAAATTCTTAGCCTTTAAAGCATCCAAGAATGGAGATTTTTCAACAGCCTTAATAGATTCACCAGTAATATAGTAAATGTTTTGTTGATGAGATTGCATTCTAGTAACATAGTCAGATAAAGAAGTCAATTCTTCACTAGATTTAGTAGAGTTAAATCTCAATAATTTAGCCAAAGCATTTCTATTTTGTTGATCTTCATGAATACCCAACTTAATATTCTTAGAGAAAGCAGTGTAAAATTTGTCAAATTGTTCTTGATCTTCAGCAATTTCATTAAAAGTTTCAATCAATTTCTTAACAATATTCTTTCTAATAACCTTCAAGATCTTGTTTTGTTGCAACATTTCTCTAGACAAGTTTAATGGTAAATCTTCAGAATCAACAACACCCTTAACAAAACTTAACCATTCAGGAATCAATTCTTCAGCATCATCAGTAATAAAAACACGACGAACATACAATTTAATGTTGTTCTTCTTCTTCTTAGATTCAAAAGCATCAAATGGAGCTCTCTTTGGAACAAACAAAATAGATCTGAATTCTAATTGACCTTCAACAGAGAAATGCTTAACAGCTAATGGATCTTCCCAATCGTTAGAAATAGACTTGTAGAAAGCATTATATTCATCTTGAGTAATATCGGTTGGGTTTCTAGTCCATAATGGTTTAGTCTTGTTTAATTCTTCAGTTTCAGTAACTTGTTCCTTAACCTTCTTGGTCTTTTCCTTCTTTTCACCTTCACCTTCTTCTTCATCTTCAACTTCTTCTAATTTTGGTTTCTTGTCATCACCTTCTTCAACTTTTTCTTCTTCTTCAACAACTGGAACTTCCTTTTCAACTTCCTTAGTGACAACTAATTGAATTGGATAAGCAACGAATTCAGAATGCTTCTTAACAACTTCCTTAATTCTCTTTTCTTCCAAGTATTCCAATTGATCTTCTTTCAAGAACAATCTTAAAACAGTACCACGACCTAATTTTTCATTGGTTTCATCTAAAGTGACAGTGAATTTACCACCAGCATTAGATTCCCAAATATATTGTTCATCATCGTTATGTTTAGAAATAACTTGAACATGATCAGCAACCAAGAAAAGAGAGTAGAAACCAACCCCGAATTGACCAATCATGGAAACATCAGCACCAGCAGATAAAGCTTCCATAAAGGATTTGGTACCAGATTTAGCAATAGTACCCAAATTGTTAACTAAATCAGCCTTAGTCATACCAATACCAGAATCTCTAATTTCTAAAACTTTTTGTTCTGGTTTTGGAGTGATTCTAATAAATAATTCAGGTTCAGATTCTAATTTGGTTGGGTCAGACAAAGCTTCATATCTGATCTTATCCAAGGCATCAGAAGCATTGGAGATTAATTCTCTCAAAAAGATTTCCTTGTTAGAATAAACAGTGTTAATGATTAAAGACATCAACTGAGAGATCTCAGCAGTGAATTCATGAGTTTCAACCTTAGCGTCAGACATAATTGATGTGTAATTGAAAGTTAATCAATAGAAAGAAAAAGAGGAAAAGAATTATAAACTTGAAAAACGGGATACGTGGGTCTATATATAGACTTTTTTTTATTCAGTCAACGTCCGTAACAAAAAAATTTGTTGCAAACTTTTTTTTTTCCTTCACCTTCGAATTTTCCATAACCTTCCATGAAGGAAATTTTGGACAACAATAGAATTATTGTCACCTGGTACACGACCTAATATGGAAGTATATACAACATTCATATAATTACCTCTTCAGTCTCTATTCCACAATCAACACATCTTCTCTTTACTAGGTTGTCTCCCATACTAACTGGTGCTGACCAATCATGTACATGTCTCTCACCTAAACCTTGTCCATTCCTTAATTTTCTCGTATATTCTTCAGCTCTAGTTTTCTTTCTCATTTCTCGTAATGAATCCTGATATTTCTTATCGCGTCTTTTAATCCTTTGTTGTTCTCTTCGTTCCCATTCTTCATCTAATTGTTGTGCTCCTCCCCATTTTTTCCAGGCAAATTCTTCTACTTGAAAACGAACAAATAATTGCATTCGACTATATCCATGGGGATTTGGCTTTTCGATTCTAGGTAATAAACTGACATCTCTTAGTTCTGGTTCTGTTAACAAGTAATCTTCACGACATTCTGTCTTGGTTAATAATGAATATTTTTCAGGATGATTCTTGATACATTTTCGACATGCTCGGACTTGGAAATTAGTCATTAAATTAGCATCAATATCAATAGAATTACATTCATAACACCGAGGGGCATTATCTATATCTATAGGTGGTGGTAAGTCACGAATCTGTTGAAGTTCCTTTTGTTTCTCTTTCCATTCATCAAGAGATTGTTGATCAGGATTAGATTGTTTTGGATCATCCAGAATAAACCCACCTCGAGAGTCCTTCATAGTTGAAAAATCAAATTCTATATAATCTTGCTTTCTAATTGGTGGAGGTTCAAACTTGCGGTTGAAAGATGTCGAATCTTGATTGTTTTTGTTGAGGCGTATAGTGTCTTGAACATCATTCAGTTGTCCTTCTTTTGGTGTATCAATATGTTGTCGTACCCTCTCTATCCGCTGCCGTATTTCAATAGCTCGTAATCGATTCTGTTCGATCTTATTACGCTGTTCATCATTCAATGGCCCCCGCGTTCTTTTGAGCGAACCATCTTCAGAAACATCAACAAATGATGAAGATATTTTCACTGGAGTGCTAAAAATCTGATTTAGAGTATGGGTAGGTTCCTGACGCGTAGATAGGGGTTGGGATGTGGTTGGAGTTGCTATTTCATCTCGTTTCCTTTTTAGACGTTCTTTTGCTTTCTGACGATTGGCTTCCTTACAAAGATGTTAATAAATGATTAGCTGAGAGATCTTGTATAGATACTTACTATTAACTGCCTTTGTTTATCTGATAGTGTTCCTCGTGTGAAGGCCATTATAGTTGATTGAAAGAAGTGATGGGATTCATATTACAAATATTAGCAATTTTAAGCCTCACGATATTTTTATATGTGATATGCAGGAACAATATGAGTATCTTACATAAATGCAGGTATTTTCATCGGTAATACTGTTAAACAATTTGTTTGAGTTTAGAAAGAATCTTTATAGACAAAGTGTAATGATGTAGCTATTTTGTTTTTGATACCAAGCTCGAGTTGGTTGTTTTCTTCATAAATCGGTTGCAATTCTCTTAGAAAATACCGAAAATATTCTAAAAAAAAAAACATTACAAAACCATTCGTTTTTTCCAAATAGAGATAAAATAAAAAGAGTTCCAGAATTGTCAATTACTATGAAAACTTCCGCTTTCAGTGTAATTATACTTTTTTGTTGTTTTAACAGATTTTTAAAAAAAATCACCTGTTTTTTGCAACGTTTTGCACATGCCTAAATTCTGAGATAAGTTTTCCATTGTAACTTAACACTATATCTAGGATAGTAACTCTTATTATTACAATGCTTGTAGATAAAGATTAGCAACAACAATAATTAGAAGAATTACCCAGTAAACTGAATAATTTCAAAAACGCTTCAACAGAGGAACATCTCCTGCAACTTCCTTCGGCATTTCAATCTTATAGGAAGGTACATATTTTTTTCCTTTTTAAACTTCAAGAGCCATAGATCAAAACCATCCCCTTGAATTTTCTTCATATTTAAATCAAAAACCCATAATTGTTTTTCTTTTTACAATATTCAAGGATTATTATAATGAGCGAAAAGAAAGAAAGAGGTGGACCAATTAAACGATTAAGTGCCCGGATAACCAAATCAAAGGAAAGTTTGCATGATTCTTCTGAAGATAAGAATGAAGTTAAACCTAAAAAGGAAAAGTCAAAATTAAGAAAAGCAGCTAAGAAAAAGAAGAAAAGAGAGCAAAAGGAAACCGAAGATGTCAAGAAAGTTGAATCTCCAGAAACGAAAGAATCTGTTCTGGTAAGTGAAGATGGAGAGGTTTCTATCTCAACCGAAGAGAACAATCTGACCAAAACCGAGATTTCCGCCAGTGAAGTAGAAGAAACACAATCTCTTAAAGAGACCAAAGTTGTCAGTGAACAAGTAGAGTCCGAAGAAAACAAACAAGAGGAAAAGGTCACCATTGAGGTTCCAAATCCTATAACACTTAAAACACCGAAAACTCTGGAATCACCACAAGATGTGGCACCAATTCAATATCAACCTGAAGTAATTGAAGATCAGGATTCTACAATTGGATTAAGTCCACCACCCATGATTTTACCAAATCTCCCCGTTTCTGGAAAAGGCCGAGATATAACTCCAGAATCTTCACCTGATGATTACCTTGGTAAGCTTGATCAACTTGTAAGAAGTTTTAGGACTCATAGGATACAGTACAGATTAAACCAACTCCGTAATTTATATTTCACACTCAAAGACAATGGGGATATTTTCAATACAGGAACCAAACATGTTACATTTCTTAATGATATTATACACACTATGATTCAACTTATAAACTGGAATAAACCAGAACCAATTAAACCGTTACCATTATCTTTAGCAATGAATCCTGTTTACGTTGAACGTATTCCTTATGGGTTAGTTTTACTTGTTGGAGAAAATTTTGAAGATGTTGCCGATGCTCTTGTTGGTTGTATTGCACTGGGAAATTGTTGTGTTGTGAAATTAAACGAGGATAAACAGGAAATAGGTGAATTGTTGAATAATACAGTTGAACCAATCCATGTGGTTCATGGAGGAGAAGAAGAATTGAACAAGTTGTTACAACAAAATTATGATAAATTGGTTAATTTGAAACAAGGTGTTGAACAAACAATTGCCGTTACAACTGCTTCCATATTAACACCGGTAATTCATGAAACTGGGAAATGTCCAGTTATAATTTTGAACGATATGGATGAAACAGGAATTAAAGTTGCTTGTCAAAGAATCTCATGGGGTTGTGGTCAATATGGAGGTGTTGATTATGTGTTGATTCCTGAATCTTTACATGACATATTTATCAAGGAGATTAAATTGGTTGAACCAATTCCCAAAATTGAAAAAGTTAACAGCAAGGAAGAACTGAAAGATGATATTTCTGAATTTGAAGCACATGGAAAACTACCCACTATGTTAGATATGGCTTCTTGGAGAGATTTATCCAAACCAGGGGACACCATACCTGTGATAACATATACCAATCTTTATGAAACTTGTGATACCATCAACAAGACTCATCTGGCTCATACTATCTATGTATTCACTAATAGTTCAGTAAATAAGTCACTCAATGCTCAATTCGATTATATTGCATCCAAAATACCAAGCAAAGGATTAATAATCAATGATGTATTACCTATTGGTTTGGTGGATGCACCTAGTGGAAGTATTTATGGTTGGTTTAGGAAGCTTACTCATGAACGTACTACTATAGAACAATATTTATGGAATGATTGGCTTTTCAAAGCGAGATATTCACCTTTTTCACCAAACAAAGAAGAAATTATTCTGTGTGGTGAAGGTAGTTTTGGAGGTAGAGTATGGTTTGGAAGAGACGAAGATGTACCTATGGAAGGTCCAACAGAAGTATTTCGAACATGGACGGGGATTTTGGGAGTTATTGGGTTTGTATGGAAGTACATTAGGGGATGAGCTGCCTAGTGAAAGATTTCTTTGATTGCAAATATTATTACATAATACACTCAATTATTGGCTGTAGTCTTTTTTTTCTTTTTTTATTTAAACATAAGCGGATAAACCTAATTAGTAAATTAACAAATGAAAAAATAAATATATGCATAAAACAATGAATAAAAAAAGATAACATATTCC
This sequence comes from Spathaspora arborariae UFMG-19.1A, assembly GCA_000497715.1. Taxonomy (NCBI): domain Eukaryota; kingdom Fungi; phylum Ascomycota; class Pichiomycetes; order Serinales; family Debaryomycetaceae; genus Spathaspora; species Spathaspora arborariae. The sequence continues at coordinate 130,129 of KI547151.1, forward strand.
AAATCATTATCTTTGAAACCCGCCTTTGTGGGCTAACAAAGAAAAGAATGACGAAATTGAATCCACAAATCGTATTTAAATCACGTTGTATGATGACTCTCTGAAAGTTTTAATAGTTATTATAAATATATTTTTATTGGATTTCTTACTAATAACTAGTTGTAAAATAATTACTTCCGGCGATTATCCTTTGAAAAAGTGGAGATAAGATATTTCAAAGATGACAGATTAAGCTGCCAAGAATCTACTTGCTAATGGAAAAGCTTGGTTGTCTGAAAAACGCATATAAAATCTTAAATTTTCTTGTAGAAGAAATTCTTTAGAAAATTGTAATGCATGTCAAAAACAAAGTTTAAACGTTTTCATAAAAATATTTACGACAGAGAGATTATGATCCGCCTGTGTCGGCTCCTCAATTAAGGTTAATAAATAGTCATTTTAACCGAACTTCAAGGCAATTATAGGCCAATTCCATCTATTAATTAATAACACCCAATTCAATTCACTAATTACACCAATGCGGCTTTCAAATAATTCCGTAACCACAGTACATTTGTTGATAATTATGACATAATAAAATTCTATTGTAATTTTGCAGCCACACAAAAATTTTTTTTCCCCTGACCCTTTGTAATCTTTGCAGCCACACTCATCCAAATCACGCAAACGAGGAATAGAAACCTAATCTAAAACCACAACTAAGGGAAGACACCACACTAATATTCCTCCCGGTTACCGGCTACACCCTGAACTTCTTGATTTCATTGCTATTAATACAATATGGCAATTATTAACCCACTCTCATTGTTCTTATATTCGTATTTTGAAAAACTATAAATATATCTTGAAATGTCTTTCCTTGATTCATTTTCATTTTCTTGACTGTATAATCAAGAAGTATAAACATGACAGCTGCTTCAATAAATTCTCTTGAAAGAATTCACAGTATAAATGAAACCACTGAGAAAAAAGATGATTCAATTCTTGTAACTGCTTTAGATTCAAATTCTTCATTAGAATCTGATCTTCTTGCCAAGAATCCCTTTTTGGATCCAAAAGTGGAAGAGTATTATCGTCAAGTTTATACTGAATCAAAATATGAAAGTTATTCAGCATTTGATCCTCATTTTACCTGGACTCCCGAGGAAGAAACTAAAATTGTTAAAAAACTTAATTATCGAGTTGCTGCTGCTGCTTGTCTTATGTTTGTTGGTTTACAAGTTGATAGAGGTAATTTAGCCCAAGCAGTAACCGATAATATGTTGGATGATTTAGGAATGAATACTAATGATTATAATACTGGTAATACTATTTTCTTGCTATGTTTCCTTCTTGCTGAAGTTCCATCACAATTGATTTCAAAAGCTTTAGGTCCGGATGTTTTCATTCCTATTCAAATTTGTTTATGGAGTGTGGTTGCAATGTCTCAAGCTGCTCTTTCTGGTCGTACTTCATTCTTTATTACTCGTGCTATAATTGGTGCTTTAGAAGGGGGGTTTATTGCTGATTTAGTATTATGGTTAAGTTATTTCTTTACTAGTAAAGAATTACCTGTAAGATTGTCTTGGTTTTGGACTACTTTATCCTTAGTTGGTGTTTTCACATCATTATTAGCTTTTGGATTATTGAGAATGAGAGGTATTGCTGGTTGGGGAGGTTGGAGATGGCTATTCTTAATTGAAGGTATTTTCACTTTGTTGATTGGTATTGGATCTTTTTATATGATGGTACCTTCTGCAGTACAAACTAAAAATTGGTTACGTCCTAAAGGTTGGTTTACTGAACGTGAAGAAAAAATTGTAGTCAATAGAGTCCTTAGAGATGATCCTTCTAAGGGAAGCATGCATAATCGTCAAGGTTTAACTCCTAAAATGTTGTTGAAATCTCTTTTGGATTTCGATATTTGGCCAATTTATGCTATTGGTCTTTTAGCTTATATTGGACAAAATACATTTGGTTCTTATTTTGGATTGATCAATAAACAATTGGGTTTCTCAACTTTCAACACCAATCTTTTAGCAATTCCTTATCAAATTATTCATATTATATTTTTATTAATAATTACTTGGTTTTCAGAAAGAGTCAATGAGAGATCTTTAGTATGTACTCTTGCACCATTATATGCTACTCCATTAATTGCTGTGATTAGATGGTGGCCACAAGCTGGGAAGAATGTTTGGGGAACTTGGACTTTAAACACATTATTCTTAGGTCAACCTTATATTCATGCTATTTGTGTTGCTTGGGTTTCGAGAAATTCTAATTCTGTTAGAACAAGATCTATTTCATCAGCTATTTATAATATGTTTGTTCAATTAGGTAATATTGCTGCTAATAATATTTATAGAAAAGATGATTTACCTTTATATCATCGAGGTAATATGCAATTATTTGCTATTACATTTGCATTAATTCCTTTGATGATTTTGGTTAAAGTTTATTATATCTTTAGAAATAAACACAAGGCTAAGCTTTGGAATGCCATGACTCCTGATGAACAAGAATATTATAGAAATAATACTACTGATGAAGGTGCTAGAAGATTGGATTTCTTCTTTGCTCATTAGATTTTTTTAATAGTATATATAAAAAGGGTAGAAATAAAAAAAATTCGTTTTGAAAACAAAATACTTACATGTATTCCTCTGTCTATGTTTCTTTATACAACTCTAATGCTAACTTCACCAACTCATCAATAACTCCCAACACTGCATTTGCTTGTTCACGTACAAGTAAATCAGAGTCGGTTTCCAGAATATACCGTAATTTGATAACAACTTTTTCTTGATATTTATCGGGAAATGGAACTTTATCTGATTCACTAGTCCCTAGAATTAAATCATGAATCAAAACCACGGCACTTCTCCTCATTATTGCTTTCTCTTGACAAAGTTCCAAATCCAAGATCCCAATAGCACAATCTAATGCTTGTTCCAAATGGCCAAGCATCCCAAGGGGATTTACTCGACAACAAGTACCTAATATTGACATTGCTGACATTCTTAATCTATCATCAACTATTGTTTCATGTCTTTCAATCAACTGTAATGCCATGATAATGATGGTCTCGGGGATAACACTGCCTTGTTGTACACGTCTTAACAATACTTCACCAATTCTTAATCTCTCATCGATGTCTTCACCCGAAGAGTATAATTGACAAAGTTGAGTAATTACACTATTATCCAATTCAATCAATGCCTCTAATCCCTTAATAACGTTCAAATAGATGAATGGTTCTGGGTCTTTTAATTGTACTAAATGTAAGTTTATTACAAAGTCAATAGTGATAATCGGCGAATGAGCTTGAATTAATTGTCGAAGTAAGTAAAGTCCATGGGCTCGGATGGGAACTAATGGATCATTAAGTGATGTTATGGCACGAGTAAGAAGAAGTTTATCAGAATCATCTTGTTTAAGCGGTTTAGTTGATGTTTGTAAATCTGATATTCTTGATTTAAGGGATAATGATTGGGGAGTGTTTAAACGCATGAGTGAATTTGAGATTTGATCAAGTAATGGTTGACAATCAGTGAAGTTTGTTGTTTCTGTTAATATCGCGGAAAGAAGTTGAAGTAAGAGAGATGTAGTTTCTGAATCAGTTTCAGTTTCAGTTTCATCATCGGAGTCCTCATCTACTTCAATGTTTCCTGGTTGTTGGTCTAAGAAAGATGATACAATTTCAAGCATTTCTTTGGGAGTTTTCGCTAAAGTATCTTTGAATTTCGTTCCAATACTTTCTAAAACTCTCAAATCAACCAACATTATAAATGGATTACGTTCTTCTAATACATCATCAGATTTCAACCACCGTTTGAGTACATTTATAAACAACGCATTGACTAATTCATCATGTAAATCTTGTAACATATTAACAAAGCAATCGATGGCAAAATCTAAATCATTTATAAATTGATTAACTTTTGCTTCTTTACTTTTATTTTCAAATTCAGGGTTTCTAGGAATAATTTCTGTCATTGAATTAGGTCCTAGCACAAATTTCCACAGTTCAGTACCATCAGTTACTATATTCTTGGAAATTATATCTAAACCTGTTCCTGTAACTGTGAAATAACTTGTTAATAACCCCATGACTATCTCATTTGACTTTTCATTTCGTTTGAGAAATACAAGATATCCCCAAAGAGGAACCAATATTGGTTCTACTATTTCATGATAAAGTTCAATTGGTGGTGATTTCTTGGTAAGTGAAATCAATACATTAACTGCATTATTCAATTGTGCTTCAGTAGTTCTTTGATCTTTCGGGTTAAACGCATCATGTAAATGTAATACAAAGAAATCATGAACCACTAATTTATTTCTCTGCCAAAGTCTTTCAATTAGATAACTTACACAACTAGTAATCACTGGTCGATTAATATTAACCAATAAATCATAACATTGTTGACCAATATTTGAGAAATATGTTTTTGTATTGATGTATTTTGGTTTTTGCAAGACTACATTTGTAACATGATCGAATTTTTCAATTTGAATAACTTCATTATCACGAAGTCCTAAAATGAATTCAATTAAACTGAGTACTCCATCTGTGCGAGTATATACAAGTTGTTGAAGGTGGGTCATTATAAATTGAGAAAACAGCTGGGGGGAACCTGAGGTAGATAGTAAGAGAGAATATGTCAGATATAATTCATAAGTGGAAGTAATATTTTCAATTTGATCAAATTGTTGTAAAATTTCTTGATGTTTAAATTGAGTAATCAATGTAATAGAAATAGTAAGGAAATCAGAATATCCAGTACCTTTAGTTAACAAATCAGTGACATCTGAAGGAGTAGAAAACACCTGGAATAGTTTGGTATAGATCAACATAAGTAGTTCTTCATGATTAGTTGTTTTATCTATAGTAATATTATCTTTAGTGAACTGTTTTAAACGTCGTTTATCAAATGGGATACCAATATTGTAAGGATTTATACAAGGATAGATACCATGGATTATTATAATGTTAACTAACTTACTGAATGTTTTAATATCATGAAGGGAAACACTTATTAAATTGTCAGTGTTATTTGTATTAGAATACTTTTGTATATTGATTAAACAATCCAGTAAATGTTCAACTACACGAAATCGTTGTTGATACAACGAGTCAGTTTCATTGGGGAATAAACGCAGGTATAACAAAGTTAATGATAATTGATCATAGGGTAAATTTAAAAGCTTTTCTAGTTTATCAAATAGTATATCAAGTGGTGATGATGGTATATAATCAAGTTTGTTTAAACCTTGACGAGGGTAAACTTCTTGAGCATTTCGCTTGATTGTAGTCTTCTTCTTAGTAGTGAATGGATTCCTCTTAGGTACTTCCTCTTGTGGTGCCATTATCATATACTAGTACTTGTTAACTTTACACTTTACACTAAACTCTTACACTTGTAGAATGCTTACTAAAAAAAATACCTTGATATGTCTCTTGGGTTATATGCAGGAGCATCGACGGTTAAATCCATCGCATAAAATTTTCTACAAAGATAACCTTATCAACTATATAAACCAACTACAACAATGCCAATACCTGAATTAACTCAAGAGGAAATGGATGTAGTGATCTATGATGCTCGTGTAGGAGATCTTGAAACACTTGAGGAAATCTTTACTGAAATTCCTCCAGAAACATTACTTACTATAAAAGATGATATCACACTTGCTACACCTTTACATATGGCCTGTGCCAATGGACATTACGACACTGTGAAATATCTTTTATCTACTCTCCCCAAGGAAGATGCTATTAATTGGATTTCAGCTAAAAATGAAAGTGGGAATACTGCATTACATTGGGCAGGTTATAATGGACATTTATCAATAGTTAAATTATTAATCGAGGAATATAATGGTGATGTATTTATAAAGAATGATGCTGGACATGATGTTTTGTATGAAGTAGAAATTAATGGACAAGAAGAAGTTGAAAATTGGTTATTAAAAAGATTTGCTATTGAAGAAGAAACTAATGAAGATGGTGATACTAAGATTACTTATACTGCAGGAACTGAGAGTAAATTGGCAGATGAACAAGCCAGAGATGCATCTTTTAAATCTGCAACTCCTGATATTGACGATGTTGATAAAAAAACTGATAAATTGTCATTGAATTAACATATATATAGAAGAATATACATAGTAAATGTTAGATATTACAAAAGTCGTGTACTTTGGCAAATATCACCAAGATTCTCTTACACGCAAAACAAAGAAGAAAATTTTTTTTTTTTGGTAGAGATTTTTCATCTCTTTTAGTTAGTCATCCAAAGTATTTATAGATTATGAGTGATTTAGGGTTTGATCCTACTTTAAAGAAAAAGAAAAAGTCGAAAAAGATCGAAGAAGGAGAATCACCTGCTCCTGAGTCTGAATCAACTCTAGGAGTAGACGATGAATTATTTTCAGGATTGAAAAAGAAAAAGAAGAAGCTGACAAAGACATTTGAAATGTCACCTACTCCAGGTGGAGATGAAGAAGAAGATTTATCTTCATCACTTGGTGACTTAACATTAAAGAAAAAGAAAAAGAAAAAGCAACTGACAAAAACTTCTGATATTAATGATTTTGAACAACAATTAGAAGAAGCTGGGATTGAAGATACTACTACTGCAACACCAGAAGGATCAGGGGAAGATGATGGTAATGTAATTGGAGGAGGATTTACATATGAAGAATTATTATCACGATTCTTTTCAATTTTAAAGACTAATAATCCTGAATTAGCTGGTGATAGATCAGGACCTAAATTTAGAATTCCTCCACCAATATGTCAAAGAGAAGGTAGTAAGAAAACATTATTTGCTAATGTTCAAGAAATTGCTACTGTATTACAAAGGAATCCTGAACATTTAATTCAATTTTTGTTTGCTGAATTAGGTACTTCTGGTTCTATTGATGGTGAAAAAAGATTAGTATTGAAGGGGAAATTTCAACCTAAACAAATGGAATCAATTTTAAGAAGATATATTATTGAATATGTTACATGTAAAACATGTAAATCTATGAATACTGAATTAAAGAGAGAATCAGCAAATAGATTACACTTTTTGAGTTGTAAAGCATGTGGATCAACTAGATCAGTAAGTTCCATCAAGACTGGGTTCCAAGCTCAAATTGGAAGAAGAAAGAAGATGTAGTAATTAGTAAATATATATTTAAAAGAAAAGTGCACAAATAATGATAATTCTCTCTATTAAATACTAGAAACAATTTTCTTTAATGGGGAACACCAAGCACTAACTCCTTCTTGGTTCATCATATATTCGACAACATCTGTTTTAATCTTGGCTTTAGTTGTTGTATCATCTTCTTTGTATGCTAATAATAATCTGTCAAGAATATTATGTAAAAATGATAAATGTGTGGAGATTAATGAAGGAATCAGTTGAGTTAATTTATTCTTGTAATGTAACAATTCTCTTTCTGGAAGGGATAATGGAAGTTGTAAAGTCTGTTCAAGGAGTTGTATTACTTGATCGGAAGTTATATTAGAATTAAACTCTGGTTGTGACAGTAGTTGTGACAGTTGTTGTGACGTGGAAGGAATTGATTTTCTTGGAGGAGCTAAGCCTGGAGTAGGCGTAATAGGACCACGAATAGGAACAGGACCTGTCGCAACAAGACCTGTCGCAATAGGAGGCGTGGAAGAAAGAGGGGGACCAGGAGATGTTGTTGTGCCATCGGAAGTACCTATTATTGGATTACTACTGTTGTCACCGTTAAAATTCATACCAATTCTCAGAACGCGTTTTCTTGATCTTGAAGAACTGGCACTTGAATTCACACTTGTTGTTGAATTATTTGACAGGGATAACATCATGTTGGTTGGCATATCATTCCAACCTTCAATAGCATCACCACGTTGATATTTAGTGAGTGTCATTGTGTGGTTAGTGGTCCCAATGATTCAGTTTAAATTACGAGATCAGTGAGGGATTTTTTCTTTTCTTTTCTTTTCGTTTGTTTGTTTATTTGTTGTCAAGGAGAGAGTAACTACTAAAACTATACATTAGTAATTCTACATATTCTTAATTTCTTGCTAACTGTAAAATCAATTCTAGTAATTCACCAACATTCGGTCTATTCTCAGGTTTAATTTGTAAACATTTATCAATAATTTTAATTAATTCTTCACTATATTCGTGTCCCTCAGGTATTATATATTTCCCTTGACTTATAGCAATATTTAAATTTGCACCTTGTTCTAATTCCATCTTTTCAAAGGGCGAGAATCCAAAACATAAACTATATAATAAACATCCTAAACTCCAAATATCTGTTGCTTCAGTTATTATTGAATTTGTAGTTACATCTAATAATTCAGGAGGTCTATAAGGTAATGTACAATGTTCTTGAGCAAAATCTGTCAATGTTAATGCTTGTTGTCTATTACGAATATTAAATCTGGCTTTAGTACATGATCCAAGATCTACTAACACTGGAAGTCCCTCGGGTGATAACATAATATTAGCAGGCTTAATATCATGATGTGCATATGGTGTTAATTCAGTTAATTGAGTAGATTCAGGATCATCATCATCATTGTCAATTCCAGCAAGGGTATCTTCATCATTATCAGGAAGAAGTTGTCCTTGTTCATTTTCTTCATCAGTAGAAGGATTTGTTGTTGTAGATGTAGTAGCTTGGTAATTATGCATTACTTTTAATCCACGACATATTCCAGTAAATATCTGAATTATTTCCTGTTCTGGCATTTTTAAATCTTCTAATACATTCTTATTTATAATATCTTGTAAACTTGATTGGAAATATGGTAGAAGAATATATATTGTTTGTCCTCCATCAACTTCAGATACAATACATTCATCAATACTTTGAATAATATAGGGAGTTTGTGCAGAAGTGAATCGATGATAATTATGAATTTCTCTCATGGCATTTTTATAACTTTCATCATTAGTTCCAAAGGGACATCTTATTTTCTTTAATGCATAATACAGATTAGGGTTGGAATTAGGGGTGACCAAATATACATAAGAAAAACCACCTTCACCAAGAAGTCGATGTATTTTGTAAGTGGTGGAGTTGAGTTTAAGGGTTGGTGTTGTAGGGATACAAGGACAACAACAAGCTAGTATGTTCATAGTGTTTTTGGTGATATAGCAATTGGTTGTAGTAGATCTAAAAGGGAATACAAGATTGTATTTTTTTTTGAAAGAACATTTGTGAGATCTTACCACCACCAATGTCAAGTCCTCAATCTGTATCCCCACCAATGTTGGGAGAAATTAAAACTAGAACTCCAATAGAAGTCACTATAGACAATTCATTACTTGATTCAGCTCCTACTGCTGATATAGTTGGTGTTACTAGTGGTGACAACATAGTAGAAGATGTTTCTGACAACACTTTACAACAAATGGAAATAGATCCTGCATCAGAAGAAGAACAACAAGAAGAACAACAAGAAGAAGAACAAGAAGAGGACGATCCAATAGATAAAATGCGAGCACTTGAAATACTCCCTGATTTATATAATTTAATTCATGATGTTATTCAAGGCAAAATTCAACCAAAAGATTTTCATAATAATGCTGGTAGTTTAAGATTGAAATTAAATACTTTAAAACAATACATGCAAGAAGTTGAAGGGGTTGGAGAGACTTTACAAACAACTCAAGCCAAGATTGACCTGTTACGAGTGAATAATGAAAGAAAGAGAAGTGTTTTACAAATGTTTAAAAAAAGTGTAGAATCGAGATTAGAACACACCATGGGAGATCTTTAAGTTCATGTCTTAGCGGTGGTGCTGGTGCTGGTGCTGGTGCTGGTGCTGGTGCTGGTGCTGGTGCTGGTGCTGGTGCTGGTGCTGGTGCTGGT
>KI547151.1:140107-156713 GCA_000497715.1 Spathaspora arborariae UFMG-19.1A
AACAGCACTACCACGACTACCATCACGAGCACTACGACCACCACGACTGCCACCACCAGTCAACGCGAGTTTTTGTTTTGCTTTTGACAGAATTTACTTTTTCCCGCGCGCCAGAAAACTGAAAAAAAAATTTATCCGTTATACTTCTCCTTTTCTCCCTCCCGTTATTCACATGGTTTTCCTTGATATCAAAACATATTGGTCTAAATTCAATCAAACTCCTGCCTTAACAGCAGGCCTAATATTATTCACATTCATACTACACATTCTTGTCTCATTCAATATAATCGATCAATCTTCATTTATCTTGTACCCTAATTCCCCCTTGGACCTTAATCTTAATGCAATTTCCCTCTATCTTTTATTCCATGTTAATCTTATGCATTGGTTAATCAATGTAATTGCATTAGCTACTCCCTTAGCAATGTATGAATCGGCACATGGAACAATATATACTGGTGTCACTTTAAATTTACTTGCCATTATTGCAGCATTACAATATTGTTTGGTTGGGCAATTTTTATATTCTACAACTGGAGTAATTGGACTTTCAGGAGTTATTTTCCTGTTAATGAGCTATACAGCATATAAGGAACATCAAAATCGTCCAGTTATTGAAACTATTCATTTGGGTTCTTTAGATATAAAGATTTATACATTGAGTGTTCCATTTTTATTCTTAGGATTAATGATGTTTATTATGCCTGGAAGTTCTTTATTTGGTCATTTATCAGGTATATCTACAGGGTTCTTATTAGCCATGGGATATTTAAAGAAATTATTTCCTCCTAGTAGCGCAATTTTATGGATTGAGAATAAAGTTGAGAAATTAATTCAATTGATTAATTTATTGGTCACATTTGTTAAAGAAGAAGATGCAATAAATAAAAGAAGTGTAGTTTATGTCAGTATGTTTAGTAGTGATTTGGAAAATGCTACCACTTCAGTTAATACGAGTGCAAGTGCAAGTTATATAAGTGAAACAAGAGTATTGGGTGTATAAAACGAATATAGGTGATTCTTTATCTTTTCAAACACAAGTACATTATATAAGTAAAACAAGAGGTGTATAAAACGACTATAGTTAATACAAGTACGAGTACGAGTACAAGTACAAGTACAAGTGCAAGTGCAAGTGCAAGTGCAAGCACAAGTTATAAAAGTGAAACAAGAGTATTGAGGATATAAAACGAATAAAACTAATTCTTTATCCCTCGGATTTGTTTTTCTGTATCTCCCCTCATAATCTCTCCGCTTCTTGTTCTTCAAAAAAAAAAATCAAAGTCAAAAAACCTCCTGTTGTTTTGTAAACAGAAAAGAAGTATACTACATATGGTAACAGCAGACCCAAATCCAGCTAAACAAGCAGTTAGTTCTGGTAATACTGCTGATAAGAAGAAACGAAAGAGACAGAAACATAAAAATAGAAAACTGCTGATGACAACAACAACAACAACATCTACATCTACAACAACAGATACTAAGCCAAATGTATTGGCTAGTCCTCGACAACAAACAATTATGAGACATAAACTTGATGAAACAACAAATGAACAAGTTCATCCACTTACTTTACTCAACCATTTAAAAAGAAACAATTTTTATCAAGAAACTCATGAACCAATTGAACTTCGTTCTTCTGATATTGCACAAAAATTAACATTATTTAAATATAAATCAGGAACTATTCTACAATTTCTTGATCAAATAAAACATAATTCAACAGGAACATTATTAGCACAAGGAGAAATTGAAATATTTCAATTACATAATGGTGATGTTACATATTTATCTTGTGGTAAATCATTCATATATCCTTTATTACCTAAAATCAAAATATTACGAGCTAGTTTTAATCAATTTATAATTCCTTTAGTTAACCCTGAACGATATTGGAAATTGAATGTAACAACCGAAGAGAATAATGTTATCGATTTATTGGAATGTACATTTGAAAAATATGTACAATATAGAAATTTATATGTAAATCTGAACCATATTCTGAATCAAAGTCCTATACTAAAGTTTACATTAGATGATACCATACCTGAATCTCCCCCTTCAGCACCAATCTCACCTCATAATGAAATGACTGCACCTCCTCAAATGTCATTAATTGACCCTATACCAAATACATTACTTCATCATCCAAAACCAAGATTAAACCCAAATTATAATCCTTTCCATACATCATTACCTTTACATCAAGAAGATACTAAATCAGATTTAGATTCACTTTTAGATGAATATGAACATTCCCTTAAGGGTGAATCACGACCTAATTCAATTATTCATCCTCATGAGTCATTATCTAGGTCCAGGCGTAGTTCAATTAGTGAATTGTATACTTTAGAAAGTGGATGGATGGAACCAAACCCCCAGACAACAACAAAAGCTAACACTACTAATCGAAGCATAGCTAAATCACGATCAATTTATAGTATGAATAGTTATAGAAGTTATGATTTAAATCATATATATAATACTATGCGTCAAGGACATCAAGAAAGAGAAGAATTAAAATCAACAAGAAGTATGTCTAAACTACCTAATGACTATCATGATTATCGAACGAGATTTCCTCCAAAACAAAAACATACAACTGCACCAGTACCACCTCCTCCCACAGCAAAAACACAAACTACTAGAAATACACAACTTGACTCAAGAGAAATCTTTAATATGTTAAGTTCAAAACCAAAACCAAAACCTCCAAGACCTACTAGTTTTGCATCAAGAATATTTGGCTGGGGTTGACTTGATTGTTTCCTTTTTTTTGTTTAATTTATCAGAATTTATATTATATACAAAATATTTATATTCACGCTTTTATACTTGAGGAGCTCCAGGAACTGGGTTTCCTTGAGCATCAACTAATCCTTGTTGCATCAACATTAATTGTTCATTACCAGCAGCTTCAAATTGTAAACCTAATCCAATCTTGGAACTGTTCTTACTATGATCAATTTCACCACTAAATAATATAGAAACAGTTGGTAAAATTCTTTTTTCTAAAAATGCAGAAACTTTACCTAAAGAATCTAATTGACCTCTAAAAACAGCAGTTCTATATTCATATTTAGCTCCAATGGTAGTTTGACCTTCAATAACAGGCTCAAATCCAATAGTACCAATTAATGGATCAGCAACTTGTTTCATAGTAGCAGCAACTTGAGTTTCTAACCCAGCTTCAACTTTATCACTAACTTTTCTCCAAAATGAAGCAATAATTGCCCCTTGAGCTTGAATTTGAGCAGAAGCAATCCAATTTTCAGCATTATATCTAGCAACATAAGAAACAGCAGTATCTGGAGGAGAACTTGGTTGTTTAGAATACATGGCTTCTAAACCAACTGCAAATTTAGGAGTTAATGATTGTAATAATGATGCAACAGCAACCCCTGAAAATCCACCATATAAGAAGGAAGGATTTAATGTTTTGACATTAATAGAAAAATCATTAGCTTGATAGTCTTGTTCTAATTGAACCATAGCTGGTTGTCCATTAGCCAATTGTAAAGTTAATTTAGAAATATTCAGTTTATTCCAACCATAATTGACTCTACCAGAAAATGATAAATCATTATCAATATTACCTTGAACAAAATAATCATCAGTAGCAAATAATGCAGAAAATGCATAAGTTGGTAATACTTGGGATCCAATTGATAAAGTATGAGAAGTTTGAAAAGCAGGTGACATGGAAAATGCTTTATTTAAATCAGCACGCAATCCAGTAAAGAAATATTGATTTAAAAAAACATCACGACTAACTTCTTTGTTTAAGTTTTCAATTGTTCCAGGATTAGTTAATCCAAGCAGAGCTCGATGTTCACTAATTGTAATATAAACATCATTAATATAGCTAAAAACAGGATTGGAAGACCATAATCCAGATTTTGGTGGTTCAGTAGTTAAACTAGGTAAAGTATGCACCACAGAGCTTAATGGAGCAACAGGTGTTGATTGTGACATTTGCCAATGATGATTCTAGGAGGTTAGATGGGGAATGTCGATGTTTGATTTGGTGAAAAATTTGTATGGACGACTAGAAGAAAAAAACTTTCGGGTTCAGTATGAATATTACTGTAAGTATAGTATATTTCAGAATGGTAGGTTGCAAAATAGACGTAATACCTTGTTTGTTACTTTTATCTTGGTTTTATATAGATTATTAGGTAGATTATTAGGTAGGTTGTTTGGTAGGTTGTTAGATATACCTTTAGTTAGATTGTTAGATATATTGTTAGATAGGTTGTTAAAAGGTAAGCAAGTTTTAGTTGGGGTTGAAGTCTTACTTTCAACATTGACTTCAACAATTTTCATATTTTACAAGGTTTTCACAAGAAACCATGAAATACACTTTTCATAGTTTGTAAAGACAATAAAAAGCCAAATACCCAAAGGAAAGAATACACAAAGTTCAGTACTAATTCTAAATAACAATATCAAAGAATTGTTTGATTTATGTTACACTATATATATACAAATAAAGCTACTCTTTCTCTTCTGTCTTTGTATCCTCGACATTAATATCCATAGAATCCACATCTACTTTACCTTCTTTCTTAAACTCATCAATAACATCTTGAGTCTCTTCTGTTGACTTCAAATAATACTTTTTATACCATTTCAACTGATTTATACTCTCTAATATATCAGATTTGGCAGTATGAAGTTGTACCTTTTTAGGAAAACATTTCATTAATGCCAGATTGTGACGATACCCAGTTTCCATAATTGATGATACATCAATTAATCGATAATGTAAATGTTCAATAACCTTGGGAAATTCTTTCATCATAAAGAATTTGTCCATATGAACAGAATTTCCTGCGATAATCCCAACTCTTTCTATAGGAATATATTTCTTAATATAGGAAAGTAACTCCTGTTGAACTTTTTCTAAAGTTTGTTCGGGATGATCAAGAATTTTTTGAGTGAGTCCTGATTTTCCATGGGTTTCAATACACCAAGGGTTCATAATATCTAATCTTTCCTTAGGATAATATATCGTAGATTCATACCCGGTTTCATCCACAATATTTAAATCTCCATCAGTAATTATACAACAGATTTCTATGATGTTATCATCACCAAATACATCTAACCCTGTCATTTCACAGTCAATCCATACAAGTGGTTGACTAGGTGGTTTAGGATGGTTGGATAAAAAGGCTTGCATCATTGATACATTTTTGGGTTTTTTCAAAGGTGGTTCATCAGAAGGAATTTGTAAGGTAGATTCAGATGCTGACATTTTTAAACAGTTTTGAAGAAGGGTTGAAGAGGTGGATAAAGATTTTACAGTTCTATGACGTGTTGATGAAAGTGTAGTACGAGGAAGACGTGTAAAGTATTTAAACATGGTAAACAAAAGCTTCATCAAGTTAGAAGAATATTTCGGTCAGACTGTATTTTTTTGGTGTAGTTTGTCAGGCAAACAGCCAGTTCTAAGTTACATCACTAAGCTACAACACTAAGCTACATCACTAAGCTACATCAACAATATGAAAACAGTTGATAAAATATTCTTAGTTTACTTTATCAGCCATATTCCTATAACTATCTTCATGGATTCTTCAATAATAATCCCTGAAGAATATCAACTTTCAATAACCAAGACACTCTTAGATTTTCACATTTCCACAAACAAAGATATATTATTAATTCACTCTCCAACATGGTTTAAATTGTTTGGATTAGTCGAGTTAGTCTTTCAATTACCTTTATTCTTTTATTTCATCTATAAATTGTTACTTGTCAATGTATTAGACTTAGATTACTTCATTTGGACAATAATATATGGGTTCAATGCAAGTTTCACTACTTTTGTATGTATGGGTTGGGTTATATTTGAGGGACAAGAACTAGGTTTGAATTTACGAGAAATTGTCAATTTATGTGCTATTTATTCACCTTATTTAATTATACCTAGTTGGTTATTATTTAATTCAATTACTCGATTACGTAAGATTAAAACAGATTAGCAAAGGCATACTTGTGTATATGTTATATATGTTATATATATATATATATGTAATACCCTAATTATACTTTTCAATTAAACTAGTGGCAAATTCAATATATTCAGCTTCAGCTTCTTCTTGAGATTTACCTTCTAATTTCTTCCAAGCTTCCCATTTGTATTTACCCTTTAAATCAAACAAACCTGGTTTAGGAGTGTTACAATCACCTACAGTAGCTTGTTTGTATAAACCATATAATTTCAATAATTCATCGTCATTTGGTTTGGTAGATAAGTTAGAGACAGTTTCAGCCTGATTTTAGTTAGTACCTAATATATTGTAGTATTATTCAATTGCATACATACTCTTTCAGTGAATTCGGCAGATACCATATTTGTTAGTTGTTAGAAAAGTAAATGTAATTTGTTAAAGAAACTCAACAAGTAATATTCTTAAAAAAGTGTTTGTAAGAAAATCGTTGACGATTTTATAAGTTGAGTGGTTTGTAAGAAGTATGCAGGAATATCTATTTTTTTAACCAACATGTGCTTGGCATGTTACAACAGCAAAATGAAGGATAAGTCTCGGCTTGAAACTAGTAAGTTACGATCAATGTGTGCGACTAATATCAGCTATTCTGCAAAATTTGATATGATATGTATTTGGACTTTATAAGTACTATAGGGTATGTATAGGGTATGTAAGGACATATATGATATGTAAGGATATATGTAGGATATATGTAGAATATATAGAACATCCTATATATAATTAAAAATATCAAACCATTCAGATCGCTTACAACGAAACAATACTCTACAATAACTTACAGAAACGTAATCGAATTATAATATACTAGCTACTGCTAATCATCAAAGATTGCTACTTCGTTTGTAAACTTATTAATGCATCTCTGTACTTGTTCAAAATCAACAGGTTTGGTAATAATATAATCAAACACTCCCGATTCTCTTGCTTCATCAGGGAATCCTGTAACAGCCACTATTGGACTTTGCGAATTCTTACCTGTAGTAAACTTAATTAATTTAACACCATCTATAGCTTCAACATGAGGTAATTTCAACGCCGTAAAAATTAAATCAAATTTAACTCTACTAGTAGCTCGTTTAACCAATTCTTCTCCATCAGTAATTGACACAACAATACATCCTGCTCGTTCAAGTAATTTAACCACACTATGACGAACAACCAGAATAGGCTCACAATATAAAACATCCAATTCACCACCTAAGGATATTGAATCATTATCCATTCGAGAATTCTCCCGTTTCCTACGTTGTTGTACTCGAAATAATGCATTGGAACTTTCTTCATTCTCAGAAACCATTGATGTATTCAAATCTCGAATAAGTGAAGAATGTTTACTTATACTCATACTTGAAGATCGTAATTTTTCTTCACTACCACTACCTGGACCACTTCCAAGTATCACTTCATCGCCCAGAGAATAAGTACTGACACCTGAAGCAGTTCTATCTTGCCTTCCGCCACCACCACCACCACCAGTCACAGGAGAATCAAATACTCTATTAGGCAGAGCTGATCTTATACTAGTATGGGCACCAGCAGGAGAACCAAAACTAGGAGTTGATGGTGATACTGGTCTTTTAAAAGGACTACTACTTGTACCAATTACAGTATCACCACTACCTATACCACCAAATGAAAACCCACGAGATCGTAATTGTGGAGAATCAGATGAACTTGACGAAAAACTATTTCTATGTTCTAAATGTTCTGTTTTTAATCGATTAATAACGTCTTTATTTTGCTTTTCCAATACTGACAAGTTTCTAAAATGAAATGATCCAAATTCACCAGGATCAGCTAATCTACTACTTCGTCTTTCTTTTTTCAATCCAATCCCCATTAATCCTGTAGCACCAGCTGCTGTTGCACCCACACTAGTATTACTAATCATTCCAGAACCTGAAAATGATCCACCAGGTGATTCACCACTATTATTTGTATTTATACTTCTATTAACCACATCACCAAAAGTACCACCTTCACGCTCATCGGGTTGATTATCATCACTATCAGACTCATCCTTGGGGAATTTAACCAATCCAACACCACGAGGATCGAAATAATCCGTCAGGGCAGGATCATCAATAATAGGCACAAATGCTGCAGGTTCTTGAAATAATGTATCCCAATGAATATCCTTAAAGAATGGATGAGATTTAATTTCCTCGGCACCATTACAACCTAATCTTTCATTAGGATCAAGAGCTAATAATTTCATAATCAAATCCTTAGCTTCAGGGGAACAAAATGATAAATCTTCTTCTGGTGGTAATCCAGGCCAATCAATTTTACATTCAAGAATATTTCGAAAAACTTGATCAGGAGTATCAGCATGAAATGGTGGATATCCATATAAAAATTCAAATAATATACATCCAATAGACCACCAATCAGATGCTTCACTTTGTCCAATACCTTCAATTGTCTCGGGGGCTAAATAATCTGGCGTCCCGACAAATTTCTTAAATTCATGTTCATTCTGAGGATCATACAATGCATAATTGACTCCAGCGACACTGCCAGCACCTCCAGCACCGCCAGTACCACCAGTACCACCAGCTGTACCTGATGTTGAAGAACTTGATCCCGTACCTGTATGGGTATAATCTTCATCTAGAATTGCAAATGATGATTCGGAATTTGTACGAGGAATTATTGGTTTTAATATGGGAGATTCTAATCCACTAGAGTTTGAACGACCTTTTAATAATGAACTTCGATGAGGGAAAATATTGGCAAGTGAACCTGAGTGTGACCCTGAATGTGAAACTGCCAGTGGTTGAAATGGAGCTTGGGGATATATTGGTCCTATGGGTGTAGATAACGTCAGCAGACCTGGAGTTGAAGGTGATGCTCCATTGAAAGCCTCCAAAAATGATAAAGTGGGCGAACTAATCTGATGTTGTAATGAATGTTGATTAATAGTATATAATTTGGCATGTTCAATAGTTGGTGATAGTGTAAATGGAGTTCCCGAACTTGTTCTCTTATGATGAAATTCATGTAATCCTGATTCAACACCTAAACTACTTCTAAATAATTCAATTCCTTGTTCATTTGCACTACTTTTTCTATGAGTAGATTGTCTACCAACAACACCTAATCTTGATAATCCAAAATCTGTCAATTTTAAATGACCATCTTTATCAATTAAAAT
Source organism: Spathaspora arborariae UFMG-19.1A (assembly GCA_000497715.1). NCBI lineage: Eukaryota > Fungi > Ascomycota > Pichiomycetes > Serinales > Debaryomycetaceae > Spathaspora > Spathaspora arborariae. The sequence goes on from KI547151.1 coordinate 149,285, forward strand.
ATTATCTGGTTTTAAATCACGATGAATTATACCTCGTTTATGTAAATCATCAACACCAACAATAATCTCAGCAATATATCTTGCTGACCATTCTAACCCCACAACACCTAAATTTTTAATTAACATAGCACAATCTCCTCCAATTAAAAATTCCATAACCAAATAAAGATAATCTCGAGATTGGAAACTACAATATAATTGAGCAACATATGGAGAATCAGTTTGTCTCATCATTACTGCACGTTCAGATTTCACATTGAGAACTTGATTCTTGGCAATCATATCTCTTTTCCTTAAACATTTAATCGCAACATAATCACCCGTGAGTTTACGTTTAGCAAGGAATACTGAGCCAAATGCACCTTTACTAATTGGTTTAATAATTTCATAATCTCGAACCCCACCTCCAGTTATTGGTTTCGACAGGGCGGTAGCAGATACTAATAATGGTGATAATGGAGCATTTGTCTTTTGTACTGTCATTGGTTGTGGAGTTAAAGGTACAGTTGTTCCAAACGCATCAGTAGTAGTTAATGATAATTTAGTAATTTTTCTATGATCACTACCTTCTTCATGAGTAATCATGGGTGAAGAAGCAGGTGTGAATCTTGAACTAGCAGTATTTTTTTGTAAACTGGTTAAATTTGGTTTTTCAACATAAGGAGCAGGTGATAAATGTCTTCTGGGTGATGAAATTGATGAATTATTTTCTGATGATTTCTTGGATAAATCTAAATTTTGAATTGATTCTAATAAATCTCGAGAATTATTTCCCAGGGAATGATGACTTAATTTAGATCCTGGGTGGGTAATTGACATAGGTGATGCTGAAGAATTGAGGGAATGATTACTTTCACTAGTTCTCTTGACATGTTCTCGATTAAGTAAAAGATCTCTTGGTGTAATTGCACTATCAAATGGCAGCAGGAATAATTCTGATGCTGGACTGGTTCTACTTTTAGAAGGTCGGGGAGCTTGTATTGTATGATTTGCCATAGGAACAGGTGCTAGCCGTAAAGGTAAAGTTAATGGATGAGATAATTGAGTTCCTATATCTGGTGTAGATACTCTTGGAGGCTCTTCGGAAATTTCATTAATTGTTTGTTCTTTTATTTTAGTAACTGTTTCTCTTACTATTTTCAATACTAAATCATCAACTTCTTGATTAATTTTATCCATATATTGCAAAATTGAAATCAATCGAGAAAGGGTATCCATTTTATCATTAATTAATTCTTGTGTATCATCAATGATTTTCCCGATCGCTAAATCGGAAGTTTCTAAATTAGGTCTTGCAATTACATTGTTTAGGGCCTTTTCTGAAGTTGGTGAAAATTCAAGGGCATGTTCATCGTTATTAGAAGGAGGGTTTACTAATAATGCTTCATCACATAAATCAATTACTTTTTGTAATATACCAAAGGGGAATTTCTTTGATTGTATTAGATTTCCATTTTTTGCTTGAAAATTTTTAGTTAATACTTTATTAGCTAACCTTGGAGAGGGACTGACAATATCTGTAACCATAGGCAATGGTATCCCCTTATAATCATACATTGTGGTTTCCATAGATGTTGAAGATGTTGAAGATGACGAAGATGAAATAGTAGATATTGAAGATGATGGTGAAATTGAAAGTGATTGTGATTGTGATGTTGGTTGTTGCAGAAGTGCATGTTGTTGAGCTAAACTTTCCATTATCTTAATTACTAAATCACGTTGTTCACTTATAGCATCATGACATTGTTGTAAATTCTCTTTAGCTCTATGTTCCAAAATACATAAATCTGAATGTTTTTCAATATACCAAGCTGGGAAATTTGCTTCACAAATTCTACACAACACAGTTTTAGGTTGTGGTACCGATTCTTCATCTATTATTGCCAATTCCTTTAAACTAAGTAAATATCCTTCAAATATTTCTGATCCAAATCCAAGTAAATCAATTAAAGCTTTAGGCAATGTCAAATCTAAATCAATATGAACAAATGGTCTTATAGTCCACATGGAATGGCTAGGTAGTTTTGTATTGGCATCATGAATTAATATTCCTTGAGCTTCTAATTCAAGCATACCTCCATCATTGGATAATTCTGAACTTAATTGACTCAAAGTATCTTCTTGTGATTCTATACTATTCTGTTCATTTGCAGCATCTTCAATTGGAACAGCTCGAGAACCAGTTCTTATATAACCAGGAATATAATCTTCTACAGGTAGTTCAATTTCTGAATCGGCTTCAGAATTTTGTGGAGTTACATTAATTTCTCCTTGTATATGATTATTTGTATCTCCAGGATTAGTTAAAAGTCGTTTTAAATCATTATACATTTCTAATTCTTGTTTTACCAGTTCACTTTGTTCCATTTGAAGAACATTATTGGTGGCAGTTATAAATTTAACTTTATAACTACAATCATCTTTAATCATTTGATCAATGGCATTATTGAATACTTTATAATCTTCATCATTATTTCCAATAATAATGTTGGATATAGGACAATTTATAATTTTACGAATTTTAGTTCCTATTATATATTCCCAGCTTTTACTAAGATAACGTATATTACCATCCAAATCTAATTCCATTACAATTGTAGGATTATTAGAAGAAGCCAATCTAAGGTCAATTTGTTCTTCCATAGAACCCATAGGTCGTGGAGATATTGGAGAGGAAGGTGAAGGTGGTGGAGAATGTGTAGGTGAAGTAACATTATGTGGAGAAAGCATATGTGGTTTTCGTTGTTTAGGTAGAGTTTCACTTGGAGTAGAGGGATGTTGTTGGTGTTGTAGTTGTTGTTGTTGCTCTTCAGTTGTGACTTCCGATGTTGTTGGTGATACATCTACTGATAAATTTATTCTTTGAGGAGAATTTACTGGAACTGGCGATGCAATTGACCTATTTGATGTTGCTGGCGAAATTTCTTGTATCAGAACTAACGATTGTAGTTGCTCATTTTGTACTCTTGATTGATCTAAGATTTCGCGGGGTGATATTGATCGATCAGACAGTTGATGCAGTAAAGGTGTTGATTCAAATATTGGTTTATGAAAGAGAAGATTATCATCTTCATCGTTGCTAGGAGTTTGAATCCTAGGACTAGACTTGTTAGACATTGCTTTGCCTTAATTGATTATGTACTTCCCCCTATATCAGTTTTTTTTGTTGTGGTTTCCTTTATCACTTTTTAAAAATAGTTGCTGTAGAAAGATATGTTCAGATATTAATGAGTAGAAAAATATCTTGGTTAAATGTTTGACTAATTGTGATAACTTGAAGATAATACTTTGTTTGATAAACTGGTTTGTAAATAATTAGGTGACTTTATAGGTGTAGAATTTCAACTGAGTTTTTAGGGCGAGTTTTTAAGGCGAGCTCTTGGGGTGTAGTTTTATTTTTTTGAAGGTTTTTTACAACCAACAGATGAAATTGAACTAATCGAAACGCCTTCTATATGATTAAAGAATACAGGAACTGAAAAGAAGATAGAAGAAAATGTTCTAAATGAAATAGAATATGATATTGGAAGGAAGTAACGATATTTATGTAAGAAAACCACAAAGGGGTCAGAGTAAATACATTTGTACTTCTTGAGTATTATAAACAACTAAATCTTGAAAATAGTTCTTGCCAGCGAGAATAAGCATACTGTAACACTTTAATGCTTCTATCGGAATTATTTTCCGAACTGGAAATTCGACTGTAATTAAAGAGAATATTTCGCTGCTTTGTCTCTTCAAACAGATCTTATGAGTAATAGTGTAAATACAAATTTGAAAGATTACGACAACTAAGTATGATGTATTGTTTCTAGTTTTTCAAATGGGAAATGGGAAAGGAGAAAGTATGTTTATGCAATTCTTGGGTATTTACTTATTATTCATGTTGTACGTTGTGGTGCAACTATCAATTGACTTAATTGACTTAAAATACTCTACATGCTCTTACATATACTCTCTACAATGTAATTTTCTTCTGAAATTGTTCTATTCTTAAATAGTGACTAAAATCAAGCTACTAAAACGACTGTTTTTTGATTTGTTGGAAATCAATTCAATTTGGTATATATATAAAAAACTAAAGCCATATGTTTTATGACTTCCTCATCCACCATCATTCACCATCTCCGCTAACTCTTTTTCTTAACTCCTGAGCTTTTCAAAACTAAAATATCTCTTTTTTGCTTTTTGTTTCCTGTTGAAGAATTGAATATATATAAGAAACTTTTGAGTATAAACTATCCCAGTTTCACGTAAAATAAAAATAATAATAAAAAGTAAAAAACTTACCCACACCCAAATATTAATATGTACAAAAGGATTAAAATAAAATGAACAAAGCTTAAATTGTTTTTTTTTGTAAGGATATTCTAATTCAAAGAGTTGGATCATTGAATTGAATTTGCCAGAAAATCAAGTAAAAATAACTTGATAGTCTTCACACTACTTTTTCTCTATCATAACGTCATGTTCTCATTGTCCCCCTCCCCACTCATCGACTCCTACTAGTACTACTACCTCTCCTCCTTCTTCCTCTCCATCATTCATACTTTCAGTTGAAAGTTGGATTTCAACTAAAAGATAATCATTTTCCCTTAATATAAAAAGTTCATTTTAAAATGGATATCCCCATTTTATCATTTGGTGTATTGAAAGATAGATTTGGAATCCAATATACTTCTTTCTTTGATTCTTTTCAATAAATCATCATTCTTTTGTTCATTTTGCTGTAAAATCATATTCTTAAGACATTTATTTTCCATTTCTAATTGCTTCAATTTCTTTTCTAATAAAACTACTTTTTCCTCTAATTCCTTTGATCTCTTTTCCATTTCTTGTTCCTTTAACTTTTTCTTAATTCTAAATCTAGCTGAAGCTGCAGTATTTCTCTTTCTCTTATCTTCATTAGCAGCATCACTAGCAGATTCATCACTAATAGTAGATAACGGAGTTGTTATTTCTGAGATTGATCTCTTCTGTGGTTTTTTGAATTCATTGTAACCTGGAGAAACTTTAGGAACTTGAGTATTAATATCAAAATTCAAAAATGAATAATCAGGCTGTTGGGCCAGTACTGGTTGTTGTGAAGATTGTTGTCCAGGTTGTTGTCCAAGTTGTTGTCCAAGTTGTTGTCCAGGTTGTTGTCCAGGTTGTTGTCCAGGTTGTTCCTGAGATAACAAAACTCTATCAGTAACTTCTTGTTTAATAGGAACAATATTGTCATTTCCTAATACATCAAGGGAAAAGAAATCATTTGCTCGAGAAAACAAATCTAAGTCATGGTCCAATTGTTGTTGATTAATATTAGGTGATACAAATTGTGCATCGAATTCAAGGTTCAAATTTTGTAAATAATCAGTAGGTTCAAAGTTCATCTTGTACTATATGTTAATTCTTTGACAAAGAAGTATGTATATATGTGTATGTGTTGACTTTGTAAATAACTTAAAAACGTTTTACCAAAAAAAATTTTCTTTGTTTGAGAAAAATCACTTCATATGAAGAGAAAGTAAAGAAGGGGAGAACCAAAAAAAAAAAAATAAAAAAAAAAGAAAGCAAATTTCTGAGTCAGGAGTGACACATTAAAAAAAAGTCTGTTTTATTAATAATCCTGTGATATTGTATGCAGGTTCGGGACATTTTCTGCTAGCCGATTCCGGATTCACTAAATCTCTAATGGAGGTTCCTTCCTGATCAGGAAGTAAGATCCCGATTCTATCCAAAGCCCACGATCTCTTTGTGAAACGTTTTAATAAAAACTTCAGGAAATCAAATTCCGTTTATCCCTTTTCTACTTCTTCTTCTATCAACTAATTAGTTACTAGTTTGGTAATTATTAATCAATAGTTAAATTATTTAAGTTAAATTCGTGAAACTCTATTTCACATGCTTTAAAATCCGATTATTTTTTTTTTTGACTTCTATCATATAAACTTTAAAACTTTGTACACGTATATTAACCAGAATTAGTTTTAGTTGCTTGGTTCCTTGATTTTGTACACGTAACGACAAGAAACGTGATTTTAGTATATGAGCTACAAAGTAGAGTGGATCTTTGATCTTTGTATTTAGCAACATCAAAAACACCAATTCCTTTTTCCTAGTTGCTCAACACTTCACTGGTTCGATAGTAGTTTTTGTGTCTTGTTAGCAAAGTTTCTATACATTATTTAAAAGTGAAATCTGTTGAGATACAAACAGTTTAGTAAGAGATTAACGTCCCCGTGTTAATATATTATTGGCTCACAAAATTCTTAGCAGGGTTAAAAATTACTGGATATTTAAAACTTTGAAATATAGTATAAATAGACGTACTTTGCTCAGAAAAGCTAAAGCTATATCTGATGAATAGTCTTTGTCTCCCAGGAACTTTGTTTATTTTTTTTTTGAAGTTTGGATGATTGATGCGGAGGTGAACATGGTCTTTATCCTAGTTCTTATGTATGATTCTGGTACTCTGGAACTCTGGTACTCCGGAACTCTGGTACTCTGATATTTTTGTTTGTGGTTGCGAAAAAATGGCATATAAAAAGACCATAAATTCAACTTTCAAATTTTAAAATTTTACATCACTTTCTTTTTCTTTTTTGTTTAATATTGATTAATTATAAATAATTAAAAATGATAAGATAAGTATTACTCTTTCATTATATCATTAATAACAATTGATATACTAGCAGCAAAGTTGTAGTTTTGCAATTGATGAAATCTAGTAGTATCAAGAAATTATTCCCAGCGGTTAACTAGATCAAAGGTTGAGTAAGTTTTTATTTGCTATTGTTATTCTCCTTTATTGTTATGCTTTATTGTTTATTACTATATTTCTGGTTTGGTTTTAACTTGAATAGTTTTTGATACTCCATTTCAACGTTGCAAAGACTAACTATGTTTCATAGTAACATGTTTTGGTGGTAATCAGGATGCGTCTAGTTTTATGATCGACAGGCCGAGAGAGTACATTCCGTATTATCTAGCGATTAAGTTGGGAAGATTGACTTTGGAATTCTGAAGTAATAAGATCACCTTAAGTTAAATACTTGAGTTTCTATAGTTTTTTATATTATAGTAATAGACTTTGTTTTAGAATTATTTGAAGTAGATTATATCCCCCCAAGTTCAAAAATTTTGAATCTTAGTGAAAACAAATTTCCTGGTACGTTTGTATTTCCTTCTATTTGCAAGCAATTGAATCATTTAAAATTATCTGGGAATTGGTTCACTTCTATTGTGTTTGATGAGAATGACAATACTGAAAGTTGTTTACTTAGTTTAGAGCTTTTTTGCAATAGTATTCTTGAAGGTGAGTCAAGTAGTGAGAAAGTTAATGAGTTTTATGATTAGTTAGAAAAGAATTTAGGAAAAGTTAAAGAACGAAATGATGATGTTAATTGTTTACATATTTTTGAACGTGATACTGTTGTATAGTAAA
>KI547151.1:158554-183565 GCA_000497715.1 Spathaspora arborariae UFMG-19.1A
GAATTATAAGAATCAGAAGTGGCATTTGAACTAGTTTGCTCATTTAATGTAGCATCAATATTTTTTAATTTGGTAATTAAATCACGTACTTTATTTGAAAGTCCTTGTTGTTTGGCAATCTTTAATTCATCCATTAATTTTGCCTTGGTGGCTACAGCATCATAACCTGTCATTTCCCGTTGGTCTTGTAATTTCTTTTTACGAGCAAGCATTTCATTAATATCCTTATCAGACATACCTTTATTAAAGAAATGTTGTAAATTTTCAAATTTTTCATTGACGTCATCTAAATAATCAATTGATTCATTAGTCTTGTTTAATTCATCTAAGTATCTCGTAAATTCTTCATGAGTAATTGGAGAATCAGAAAATACACTTATTGGGAAATCTTTAGTTTGTTGACGATTTTGACTAACAGTAAAGAATAAATCACAATTTGAATTATTTAATCGATATGATTTTTCCGGAATTGATCTAACATCAATCATTTTAACCATCCTATATAAAGGTCTTCTTGTTCTCTTGTCCATTCCAAGATTAATCTTGGCAAATGTATCAATTACAACATCATTAAATCCAGGATAGAAGCAATACTGTGTTAAAATGGATCTACCAACTTTTATACGATTAATATCATCAATTTTAGCCAATTCCATGGATTTTTTGGTCTTGGATTTGGATACACCACCCCAAGTAACTGTTTCGGCATCATAATCATAATATTCTTCTTCTTCTTCCTGTTCCAGTTCTTCTTGTTCCAGTTCCTCTTCCAGTTCTTCTTCATAAAGTTCCTCTCTTTTCCTAGTCTTCCTTCTTGAGTGTTGTTCACGTTGTTTCTTTAATTCTGACAATTTATCTCTCTTATCAGGTTTAATGCTGGTTTTAACACGAGTAGATGCTCGAGATGGTTTAACTTCAGTTAATTTCCGTTGTTTTCTCATTCTTTCTTGTAAATATTTCTTTTCATTATACCGTTCCATTTCTTGAGTACGTTCAAAAATGATTTGTTCTCGTTTAAAATCATCCATTGATTCCAATTCTTCTCGATCTTGTTCATCCTTGTATTTACCTTCAAGTGGGTATGGATTAATCAACTCTTGTTCTACTTCCTCTTGTTCTTCTTCTTCTTCTTCCTCATCTTCCTCCTCTCCTTCATATTCACCTTCTGATGTATCGGCTCTTCTACGTTTAGACAATACCTGATCGTCACTATCCTCTTCCTCCTCATCATCATCTCTTACTTTACGCTTAGTAGATGCAATAGCTTCATCTGAATCATAATCGTCATCTCCACCAGCTAAAGCTAACAAATCATCCTCTAAATCCGACATTTCTTAATATAATAATTAATTGATTCGATTCTATATCGTTTGTGGGACGAGGTTAAGTGTATACTCATTTGTTGATTTAGGCCTGAACGTTGGTGCGAAATTAAGCAAAGTGACATAATGATATTGTCGCGACATAGAAGAATGGATGTTTTGAGTTTTGCGACACAGAAAAGAGATTAGGGTTATAGTCCTAAGGAAAACAAGGTTGCACGTGAGTTGCGCGTGAAGAGAAGCTTTTTTTTTGTTTGTTTACTGACTACGAGATTTAAACCAAACTTGAAGATAATGGCTTATCCTAGAGATTAGTTCAAGCTGGTTATTGCAAATGTATTAGCGATTGCTGAATTATTCAAGTTTGTCAATGTTACATATAATGAACAGTAAGTTCAACCAATTTTCAAAATGATGTTTATATTAAAAATGAAAACTATTTGATTCTTAAAAAGCCTTTTAAAGAAACCCAAGGATACATAAATAATGAATTTTTTGTATTATAAAAAAGTATGGATAATATGGTAAGTTTAACATAGCTCTCTTAACGTAATCTTCTAGCTTCTCTTTCAGATTCCATCAAACATAAAATGTCATTTTCTCTAACTGGACCCTTAACGTTTCTGACGATAGTTCTAGAGGCATCTTCTAAGAATTCAACTCTGACTTGGGTGACACCACCTCTGGAACCGGTTCTACCTAAGACCTTGATAACTTTAGCTAAAGTAACTGGAGTTTTAGCGTCCTGATATAAAGTTAGTATATTTACTGCTGTTTGCTTAGATTTAATAACTTGTTACATGGATATCCCAAGTCATGTATTGAATGTTATTACATACCATTTTGTATAATTCTATCTTATTTGTATATAGAAGAGAGAAGAAGAAGAAAAAGAAAATAAAGTATCAAAAAAATTTTGATACATTCTCAGTGAAAAATTTCTGGTTAACACAGAGAGCAAAAAAAAGAAGCAAAAAGAGAAGATAAAAAAAAAGTAGTATATGCAGGAAATTGGTCACCTGATCAAATAGTGAATAACCTGTAAATTACTAACCTGAAAAGTACTAACCTGCAAATTTCCAACATACAAATCAACAATGTTAATATAAATGAACTAGTTGCCATACCATAATCATCCCGAACCAACAGTCTTTTGCGAGTTTCGTTTCTTGTGACAGCAGCCACCACACATGGGCCAGAATACACCAGTTCCCATCATGATAAGGTTTCTTCTTCTTTTAAAAAAATTGCATCCTGATTTCTTCTTTTGAGGAACTTGTTGAATTTCTGGTACATCTGGTACATCTGGTGTAGGTTTAAGGTCGATATGTGTTTCTTTTGAGTATGGTGGTGGTGGACCTTGTAGTTTATCGATAAAAGTCATTTAATGTATGATTGTAATAGTTATTTTAAATTGTGATATAATTATTAATTGGATAGAGAGAATTATTTGAACCAATTTATATTAATTATCTGAAAAGCATACAAAAGAAAATTATGACAACATTATAGCAATTATAAATGTGGAGAGGGGGGAGGGTGGCTAGGAGTCATGCAATATATTACTATGTGATTCTAAAACGTTTTACTTCAAATGAACTTCGAATGATATACTTTACAAGAGAAGCGGCGCAGTATTAACAATGTATATATTCATTTCTTTTTTCTGCAATGGGCTGTGTACTACTGTGTACTACGGTTGACGGAAAACTTTCGCACCCAACCGTAATTTCCGCACCGTCAGGTTATCACCGAAAAAACTTCTCTCGGAAATTAAACCAATTCATATCTCCGATTTCTTTCATAGTATTTTTATTTCCGTATATAATAAAGTAAAACGCCATCATTAAAAGGCTTTCTTTGACTTTTTCCAAAACATACAAAATCCAACCATGTCAACTCAAACAGAAACCCAACTTGAACATAACCCTGATGCTATTAAACGTATGAGAAATAAGCAAAGTGAATTTAATGATGGTAGAAAACGACCAATTTATAGTTGGAAAGATTCAGCAATAGATTGGTTTAAACAAAGTTTATATCAAAGTTATTCTGATGAAAAAGTAGAAGCTAATTTATTATCTCATCTATCTTTTTTCCCTGAATCAGATGGAAAAAGACGTGCTTCGATTATTAATACTGATCTTGGAAACGGGAAATATATTCATGAATTATTTATTGAGAATATTGAACCTGTAAATGAAACTAACACTATTGCTAATTCTACTGGATTACCTGATACTAAGGAAGTAGTTTTGGTTCATGGATATGCTGCTTCTTTAGGACTTTTTATTGATAATTTTGATTCTTTGTCTTCTATTCCAGGTATAAAGATTCATGCTATTGATTTATTAGGATTTGGATTTAGTGCAAGACCAAATTTCCCTCGATTTCCTTCTGAGACAAAGGAAGATATTTATAAAGTTGAAGATTGGTTTCTTGATTCTATTGAAGCATGGAGAAAGAAAAGAAATATTAATAGATTTGTATTGATTGGTCATTCATTTGGTGGATATTTAAGTTGTGCTTATACCCTTAAATATAATCAGAAATTAATTGATGCCACAACAGGTATAAATCATAATTTAGTTGAGAAATTAGTTTTATTAAGTCCTGTGGGTGTTGAAAGGAACAAACATTCATTATTAAAAGAACAAGAATCAATCGGTGTTTCTTTGGCACAGCAAGAAATTGAAAATACATTAAATCCAGTTGTTTCTATTGAACAAGAAGTTTTGGCAAGTCAAGAAGATATCGTTCATGGTAATTCTTCAACACAACCACAAGAAGCGTTTGAAGAAGAACCAAGAACTAGAAGAAGAAAAATAATTGATTTTATGTGGGAACGTAATTTTTCTCCCTTTTCCATAGTACGAAATCTTGGTCCTATTAAATCCAAAATGATTTCTGGTTGGACAACTCATAGATTTGCTCATGTTTATTATCAAGATCAACAACATTTTCAAAACGTTCATAATTATATGTATAGAATTTTCAATGGTAAGGGTTCAGGTGAGTATGCTCTTACCAGGGTGTTAGGAGTTGGTGCATTAGCTAAATTACCCTTGTTGGATAGATGTCCTGAAAAGTTTGTGAAAATGGGTATACCAACATTGTGGATGTATGGAGATAAAGATTGGATGAATGATGAAGCTGGTTTAGAAATGACAAATGAAATAAATGAAATATCTATAAAGCAAACAGATAAGAAGTTGGCAAGTTTTAGTATATTGCCTAATGCAGGACATCATTTGTATCTTGATAATCCACCAGCTTTTGCTAGGGAGTTATTTAAGTTTTTAGGGTTTAAAAGATGAAGGGTTTATAGATGTATATAGTATTTATTTAGCAATGTAGATTGGATTGTGTTAGCGGTTGTAGATTGGCTAGTAATCATATGAACTCAAGGTCAGTACAAAGATATACAACTTACTTCTTTGGCTGCAAGTTCAAAAATCTTGCTTACACTTTTTTAACAGAACCCTTCTTTCCCAGTATGAAACTCCAAAGAAAAGAAATCCAAGATGAAAAATGTTGCAAAAGATTATATCTTTCAACAAGCTCAAAAGGACCATTGCTCTGATTGATTGTCAAAAAGAGAGAACTCCTCAAATACTGTTCAAAGGTTTATATTGGTATCTATTTATTTGTTTGATAGTCAAGGAGAATATCTCTAAAAAATCCACGAAATCTTACTAAAAATGTGAAAACGAAAAAGGAACCTTAACCTTAATCTTAACCTTAACTCACTTATTCATTTAAAACAACAACAAACACTACCCTATAACTTCAAATAACATATTCACAACAATCTTATGAGTCATAAGTTTCATATCTCTCACTTGGTAGCTTCAATTTTGAGTTACACACGATTCCTTCGCAAAATGAGTAAAAAAAAAAAAAAAAAAAGGCACCAAACTTAACTCACAAACCTCTTCACTATTCACATTCAATACACAACAATGTCTGACGAATTGATTGACTTGTTTAACAAAGTTGGATTTGGTGAAAACAAATCAAAGGAAATTATCAAGAACAAAAAAGTTTCTACTTCACTTTATGAGATTCTTCATACTGAATCTAAAGTTGAGTCATATAATGAAAAACAATTGATACTTTTGCATCAATTAGCTATTGAAAGTAAGGGAACTTCTATTCCTAATCGTAAACTTGTCACAGATGCTATTTTAGATGGTCGTATTAAAACCAATTTACAAATTCTGGAAGCAGTAAAATATTTAAAAGGTTTATCTGAAGGTGATGAAGTTACTATTGATACTTTTAATAAAATTGCTGGTGTTGGTATAGAATTAAGTGAACAAGATGTTAAAGAAGAAATCTTGAAATATTTAACTTCAATTAATCAAGAATTAGAATTAAAAAGGTATTCAATCTTACCTAAAGTTCTTGGTGAAGTTAAGAAATTACCTAGTCTTAAATGGGCAGCTCCTAATTTATTTAAACCAACAATCGATGCATTATTCTTAGAAAAATTAGGTCCTAAGGATGAAAGGGATGTAATTAAAAAGGAAAAGAAACCAAAGGCTTCTTCTAGTACCAAAAAAGCAGCCACTACCACTACTACTGTTGGACCTGAACGTTCTATGTTTTCTGAAGGATTCCTTGGAGATTTACATAAACCAGGTGAAGAACCTCAAATGTATCCTGAATTACTTGGTCCTCATCGTGAGTTCATCAAGGGTAAAGTTCATACTCGTTTCCCTCCTGAACCTAATGGATTTCTTCACATTGGACATTCCAAAGCTATTATGGTTAATTTTGGATATGCTCAGTTTCACAAAGGTAATTGTTATCTTAGATTTGATGATACTAACCCTGAAGCCGAAGAAGAAATTTACTTCAATTCAATTAAAGATATGGTTGAATGGTTAGGATATAAACCTTGGAGAATTACTTATTCTTCCGATTATTTCGATCAATTATATGATCTTGCAGTTAAACTTATTGAAAATGGTAAAGCTTATGTTTGTCATTGTACTGCTGAACAAGTCAAGTCTAATCGTGGTATGAAAGATGATGGTACTCCAGGTGGAGAAAGAAAAGCATGTGTTCATAGATCTCAATCTATTCACCAGAATTTAACAGAATTTACCAATATGAAAAATGGTAAATATAAATCTGGTGAGGCTACTCTTAGAATGAAACAAGATTTAACATCTGATTCTCCACAAATGTGGGATTTGGTTGCATATAGAGTATTGAATACTCCACATCATCGTACTGGAGATAAATGGAAGATTTATCCTACATATGATTTCACTCATTGTTTAGTTGATTCTTTAGAAAATATTACTCATTCGTTATGTACCACAGAATTTATCTTATCCAGACAATCATATGAATGGCTTTGTGATGCTCTTTATGTTTATCGTCCACCACAACGTGAATATGGTAGATTAAACATTACTGGTACAATTATGTCCAAGCGTAAGATTGCTAAATTAGTTAATGAGAAATATGTTAGAGGTTGGAATGATCCCAGATTGTATACTTTAGAAGGTATTAAAAGAAGAGGAGTCCCACCAGGAGCTATCTTAACATTTATTAATACTTTAGGTGTTACTACTTCAACTACAAATATTCAAGTTGTAAGATTTGAAAGTGCCGTTCGTAACTACCTTGATCAAACCACACCTAGATTAATGATGGTATTAAATCCAATTGAAGTTATTATCGACAATTTACCTGATGATTTCTCATTAGATATTGAAATTCCATATAAACCAGGTAAGGGAGAAGAAAAATTTGGTTATCGTAAAGTTAAATTTAGTAATAAGATTTATATTGATGCTAATGATGTTCGTTTTGAATCTACTGATGCTAATTATTTCAGATTGGCACCTGGACAACCAGTAGGATTAATTAAGGTTCCTTATAATATTAGTTTTAAATCAGTTGAGAGAATTGATGGTAATATTACTCGTATTCATGTCAATTATGAAAGTGAAAATCATAAGAAACCAAAGACTTATATTCAATGGGTTCCACAAGATTCTGCAATTCATATTGATCAAGTACGTATTTATAATCAATTATTCAATAGTGAAAACCCTCTGGCTCATCCAGATGGATATTTAAAAGATATTAATCCTGATTCAGAACATTTAATTACCAATGCTGTTATTGAATCAAGTTTTAAAGAAGTTGAAGCTAATTCACCTTTGAATATTGAAATTCCTGGAAGTGAATTTAACATTAAGGAATCTAAAGGTGCTAATACTATTAGATTCCAAGCTTTAAGAGAAGGATATTTCTGTGTGGATAAAGATAGTGATGATAACAAGTTAATTTTGAATAGAATTGTTACTTTGAAAGAAGATGCCGCAAAGAACTAGTTACATGTTTTAATTAATAGATTTCATTGACATCTTTTTTTTTCTATGGTGAAATTTTCACTACCCCACCTACCGTTATATTATTCTCAATTAGATGTCCAGGAACCTCATCTTGATCCGAGTATGGGTTTATAGACTCATCCCTTTGTAAAATCGTAATTTCACAAATAGAAAATAAATAAATATTATTAAACATTATGTTTCTTTTTTTTACTTTCTTGCCAGTGGTCAAAACGAAGCTACAAAACCCATAAACAAATAGTAACTTGATCTTGAAGTCAAATATACAATTTCAAGTAAATATTATTTTGATCTGTTTCTATGGTGGTGTGATAATACATTCCAGCACATCCATGTACAATCCATGGAAAAACCAACTAAAGAAAAAAGAAACAAAACATAAAAAAGATCTAGATTAATCGGAAATATTATTTTTAATTATTTTTAATTGTTTTTAATTATTTTTTTATAATTATTAAATAAGGGAGATCTTTATTATTTTTTACCATGTTTTTTTCTTCTACTTCTTCTTTCAATTCCGGTCATCTTGTGGATTTATGACGAGATATTATTTTAGACAAAACAATAGATTTTTGATATTTTTTTTGCAAGCCTGCGCGACATTTTTTTAAACATAATCTATCACGTGGCAAAATAAAACATAACCCCAGTTTATGTTTTATCTAACCTATAACAAACTTAATGTAGTACAATAGTTGGGCACATTAACAAGATGAATAGTATCTTTGCAGCATACTCTATGGTCTCCTCAATCAGTTACACAAAAATTGTTTTTATGCTAAAGAAAATGAAGAATTCTTAAGTTTATCTCTTGTTCAGCGTTAAAAGAATTAACTTAAAGCTCTAAGAATAACACAAAATGGCCAAATCATCCATTAAGAGAAAAAATATCGATAAAGAAGAATACCGTTATCCTGAACAAAAATGGGTTACTCCAAGTTCTAATAACGATGAAGACAAAGAACAAATGTTGGAATATCACCTTAATGCAAGACAAGTCGATGAAGATGAAGATGAATTTGAAGAACTAGAATTAGAATTAGAAATAGAAATAGATAACTATTATTATGACAAATTGCTTTGTTCTACACTGATAAGTTCACTATTTCCCCAATTCCTTTGGTTTTTATTCTCCATCACCTAGATCTCTTGATAAACGGTTAATTATTGAGATTTCATGGAAGACAACATCTTCTAGATTTCCTTAACAAGTTTTTAAACAAAAATTTAATATATATTACATATTTAATTTCATAATTTTATTATATACTTTTAAGAACTGTTTCTGTGGTTGCAAAAAAATAAATCCCACATCCGAAAAATGTCGGCTTTATTTGTTTATTTCTTTTACAAACTAATGCGACATTTTTGTTTGGTACTTTATGGGCCAATTTTTTTATTTTTTTTTTAAATCATCAGATTCTTTCAAACTTTAGACCATATCACAGGTTCAAAAAAAACAAAAAACAAGGAGTAGGAGGGGTTATCCTTTGTGTTATGCTTGTAAGATTGAATTTTTTTCTTTAAATAGAAACTGATTTAATTCCTTATCAAGATAAGATTTAAAAAACAAGCTTTTTCTATTTTAGTTTAAAAAAAATCTAAAAATACGGACCTTGGAAGTGAACAATTTTTAAGACCAGCGCACCAGGAAAATATTTTCATCAAGCTTTTTCACGTAAACGAAAATAAAAATTCTTGAAAAAGAAAGTGAAGAAGAGGGGTTATAATTTAACCTTTCTCGAGCTGAACAAAAATAATAAGTCAATATTATGCTTTAAACAAATTCTGGGGGAGAAATATTTTCTACTACTATTAAGTGTTGGGTAAATAACATATCAGATGGCCTAGATATGAAAATGAGGCTGTATACATGCAAAATTCAAATACTTATAGAAGTGGTTCAATCCTGAGATCTTTGACATTTTGAATTTTCAATTTGACTCTAAGTTTTTGAAAACCCTTTTGAGTGTTATTGAGTAATTATTTTGTTCCAATAGGGATACATACTAATAATGTACATTCCCTTAAATTTCTCCACAAATTAACCACTGGAAATGCAACAATATTATCATAGCAATGTTTAAGAAAACAAAGGCACCCCAGATGATTTAAATGAAGAAAAATAGTTGAATATTTTCTGATTGTTTTTTTTTTTGCTCCTTTTTGTTGGCTTGTCCTAAAAAAAATAATCCTTTCCCAATCTGATTAATTCGTAAATGATAATGGGTTTGAAGTTAACTTTAGACTTAATTTCCAGTTATACCACCATTCCCCTCATTATTTCTTGCAACGAATACCTTCAATTGTTTTAAACCTTGAAATTCCTTGTAAATCAAGTTGCTGGTCTTGATACTTCCAGCCCTTTTTTTTCTTTTCCCTATCTCGGATTGTATATTTTTTCTGTTTGATTGCAAAATAAACTAAACTTGCCTGCATAATAAAGAAGTATTTTTTTTAACTTTCTGATGTTTCTATTGTACATAGTGGGGTAAAAAAGAGGCAGTGAATTATTCATTTCCAATGCATCCTAAATTGTAAACACATTCCCATCTATTCACTATCCTTAATGTACAATTAAACATTTCCTGTTTTGGATAAATGAAAATCTATATGTTTCAAGGATTGACCATGTGTGGGTTGCATCAGATGATTCAATATGCTACTTCGCCTATGTGTCATTTCTTATAGTATATAACCCCCCATATGTGATTATTGGGCGAGATTCTACATATACCAAACTCTGCAAAGCTAAATGTGGTATTGGTTAACTCCCCTTACAGAAACAAAAAAAATGTGGGATATTTTTTTAATGTTTCTAACATATACATAAGATAATAAATTATTTTTTTATTTCGTCAAACAATTCTTTTTTTTTGGTTTCTGAGTGTGGTGTATAGAACGTGTAGGGTAATTTTGGGCACTATTTTATTGTTAATGCTGCCAAAAAAAAAGTAAATACCGGTCCACAAAACAAAGGCAATTGAGAATTTTCACACACACACACGATTAGAACAAAAAGAAAAATCTCCATGGGGTGTAGAACAATAAGCCTGGATAAAAAGTGGGTGTAACCCCCCTGGGGTGTGTTATTCTCGCGTAAACCTTAGTGTTTGTGTTTCAAGAAAACACTTGGTACTAAAGTTTTGTTTTGTTTCGTTTTCTTTATTTCTTATTGTTTTTTTCCTTTTTTTTTTACGGCCAAATTTAAAACAAAATGCCTTGGCATAGAAAAAAAATAGGACAGTTTCAAAGAGGGGTGTAAATCTTCCTGTTGTATAATGGTTTAAAATTTAGCATTTTGGGGGGTAATGATAGGGTTAAGGTCCGATGTAATAGGGGTAGTAAGAGTAGTCTACTCCGTAGCCGAATATCTAGACTTTTTAAGAATTATAAACCTCTATAGGACCATTTGATGCAGGATGTGTAAACTCAAACAACAAGAAAAGGAAGTCCTAATTTTTTAAATATTATTGTAAGGTGTGGTAAAAAGGATACCTGATTAGCACCATAGTCTGGAGTGAATTAAATGAGGATAACCAAAGGTTTTTTGAGGCGATTATTTTATGCTGGGTAACACCTGATAAAATGCGTATGGTTTTTAATTTATCTCAATTAATCTTGAACAATGAATACACTTACAGACGTAGCCACGCATTGTTTTTTAATGCATAGAAGGAAATATGGAAGAATATTATTTAACAGAGTATTTCTTTTTCTGATATCATTAAGCGCACATGGAGTTGTTAGGTAGATAACACCTTGGAACAAATGACGTAGGGCTGGAACTAAACCAACAATTATAGAATGCTGGGCTCAACAAATTCCTCATGAAATATTAAATATAAAACTATCTTTAATAAGGTTAGAGAAAACAATGACTGCAAATATGCATATCCTTTTGTGATGAGCGCAAATTTGACTCCTAACCTCCCTTCTGAATGAAGCAACAAGCTCCTTCTTCACATAGAAAGAAATTGCATATAGATGAAAATAAACCATTCCAAGATCTTTAAATTATGCATATAGTTGCTTTTGCGTACTGCACCTTGTTTGTTATATTAGTGTGTGTGTGTCACTCATTAAGGTTTTCAACTGCCTTTTCGAAAACCAGCAATATAGCACGAGTAACATAACCCCACACCATCTACCCGTGATCATTACCTTAAATTTGATACATCAAAGAATACAATTGGTACACATAGATTTTCCGCCCAAACCGGGTACGCGGTAATCTTAAAAGTTAGTTTAAGATTTTTTTATGTTTTTCCTTAGTATTGATTTATAATCCATTGTAGAAAAAAATTATAGATACTTGATTATTTTCTTTTAATAATATTTTTTTACGCTGGTTACAAACCTCACTCAGGTCATTTTTTTCTTTTTCTTTTTCTTTTATTTTTTTTATTTGCCTTTTGCTGTAAGTGCTATTTTTCATGCCAGGTACAGATATGTTTTGTATCCTTGTTGATTGGGTGATGTCGTCACCACTTCCATAGTGACAAAACCAATGGTCATTTTTTATTTTGTATGATTTGTGGAATTGAGGAATCAGTTTCATCTTTTGTCTCCTTTAAGGGATGTGGGTATATGTATTTATATACACACATACACATTTTATTTTTGTAGAAGGTAGAATTTCATAGAGATAATGGTTGTCTACACAAAAAAATAATTCTTATAATAATGCATGTTTCTGAGTCAATAGAATGGCATTTTTCTTTTCTTTTTTAAGGTTTAATTTAGTTTTTTTTTTTTTTTATGGTTTTGCGTTCATATTTCCCTCTTCCACCCCCCAAATGGAATTTGTGTGTTAGTTCCCACTGCCACTTTTGTTTATTTTTTAATTATTATTTTATCAATCTTTAATTTTTTTTTATTTTTGGGCTAGAAAAAAAAGAACTAAAAAATATACATGGTATTTAAAATTATAAATAAATTTGGAATTCCAGCTTTTCCATGATTTTCATAAAAATCTGGATATAATTTTTCATTTGTTAAAAAAAAGACTATCCACTTTAAGAACTTATCTGGTATAAGTTCAAAGAAAACCAACACTTGGTCATTTAGTCATAGATCAGTCCTCTGTGTCTGACACACCCATTTTCATAATCAAATCCCTAAAAGAAAATCCCTTATAAAAAAAAGGACCACATTCGTAGGGACAAGAAGGAAATTTTTTTTTTTGATAAGTGTGCACCAACCATTATTTTTTGCGCACATTTCACACATAACATACACATAACGTACCATACCAGATAACCCATTCGTTTTTTCTTTTTCCATCAAGTCACAAAAGCAACCATAGAATCTAATTGTGTACAGGAAAAGAATCATTTTATTTTACTAGAAGAAACAATAAAAAAAACAACCACGCAAAAACAAACAAAGTTAATTTAATCCTTTTTGGTAAATTTAATTAAGTTGTGGTTTAGTCACAAAATAGCAAATTTAAAAAAAAGACCAAACAATATAAACTAAAAAGACTCAAATTATTGGAGATATACAAACATACACAAACACAAACATATAACACCCTTTGCATTACACATACACATTCATTTTTGCATTTTTTTTTATTTTTTTATTGTAATAGTTTAAAATGTCAACTACAATAACAAAGGGAGGGCCAATGCCTTTAACATACTCCAATCTTATTGCATCAAACCTTTATACACAAAGAGAAGCTACATCTTCTAGTGAATCCCTAGATTCAAATGCCAGCACAATTAAATTAACCCTGGGAACACCTCCTCCACATCAAGTTCCAATAACAACAACCACAAACACAACTACTATACCTACAATAATAACTAGCAATTCAAGTTCTAGTAGTCGTAGGAAAATCCAACTTCCCAATTATCACGTTGCTCCAAAAGGTTTACAAGGTTTACAAGAACTGGATTCTCAAGATAGTAGTTCTAGTACTTCAATGTCTTCTACATGTTCCACATCATCTTCTTGTTCTTCAACTAGTTATATTATGGCACCACGTTTAGTTCGTAAGAAATCAGGAGAATTGGTTAAATCATCATTGAAATTACCTCAATTATTACAAAGATCATTATCTACTCCACAATTACCTGCACGAAAATCAGTTAGATTTGCCTCAAGATTAACTAATATTAAAATGTTTGATGGTATGGAATCTCCAGCTACTGTATCTTCTACAGTAACTACTCCTTTACATTCACCTCCATCAGGTAGATTTGATGAAGATGAAGATGAAGATTTGGATGAAGATGAGTTTCGATTCCTTAAATCTAAACCAAAAATGGATTATTTTGATTGGAATTGGCATGGTTCGCTTGAATCAAGTTCTTCTACTTCCAGCGATGATGAAGATGAATATTGGTCAACTCCTAAGGCATTATGTGGCGGTAATAATTCTTTACGAGAATATCGATTAACTAGTCATAATATTCCTAAGATTGTTAATTTTAAAGATTTAATTGTTTGTTTACCTAGTGCTTATGTATTAAAGACTGATGGTATGACATATCTTTATGGATTAGTTAATGTTAAGAATCTAGCATTTGAAAAGAAGATTTTTATTAAATTAACTTTAAATAATTGGAAAACAAGTGTTGTATTTGGTGGGAATGCTATTATATCATATGTTAAATCTATGGGAGATGTTGATCAATTTAAATTTAAAATTAACGTTGATGATTTAATCTCTAATAGATATGATGGGTTTAATGCCATTGATTTACAAATGTGTATTAAATATGAAGTTGGTAATGATGTATATTGGGATAATAATGGAGGAGCAAATTATCAATTTAAATTGACTATGGTTAATGGTATTAAATCGTATACTTATACACCACCAAAGAAGAGTACAGTAGAAGCTAGCAAGAGAGCTGAAGGTGAAGAATTCCCACAATTCAATGAATTAATTTCTAAATTAATTTTACATCAACAAGTTTCCAAATCTGATGCATATTTAGCAAGAAGACCCCCAGCTGTAACAACAACAACAACTAATACTACTACTACTGCTCCTCCTCAACAACAAAGATTTTCATTTTCAGTTCATAACAATTTTGAAGATCGTAAACCACAACGTCCATTTTTGAGAACTTCATTTTCATCTAGTGATGTAACTTCAGTTGCTAATCAAAGTAGTTCTTCTTCTCGACCAAAATATTCCCAATCGTTTAGACAACGTCAACAAAAGAAGGATAGTACTGCTAGTGGTAAACCAGAATTTTCTAGTGTTAGTTATGCTGATTTACTTAATAATTATTGTTTTGCCAATAGTTCAAATTCTTCACCTGTACAATCAACTAATACCAGTACAGCTTCTTCGCCAACCACACCTGTTGTTGCTGGATGTTTACCATCTGCAGCTTCAACACTTCATTCATTTAGTGATTCAATTCATATTTAAAGATTTATACATACATACAGATCATCGCACGCACAGATCATCACACAGATCATCACACACATTGTGTTTTATTTATCCTTTCTTTCAATTTCTATTTGTTTATTTGTTTAATTCTGTTTATTTGTATTTTTGACTTCAGTTTTTTATTTTGGGTTGTTTAATAATTGTTTATTTAATATACATACACATATATATATGTATCTCTGTAGTGTTTTAATTTAGTTAATTGCTTAACCAAGGTCTTGTCTCCCACCAAGAATCATCATTAATTATATCAACATGATACTTTACAACTTGAGCTTTTCTTCGCTTTTTATCTTCTCGAGATTTCTGACGAGAGCTTAAACTAACCTCTTGTTTGAGAATATAATCAGTAAATTCTCTTACTAATACTGTTCCCTTTTTAAAGATTTCTAACTCATTATTATAATTTATCCCCATTTGAAATAAAATTTCGTTTTTGTCAGAACTAACAGTCCCCATTAGTCTTTGTTCTGCTTGTTGTGGAGTTAATTCCTGTTTAATTACAAGATTCCAAAATGTTGTATTATATAAATTATTAATATGACAATCAACTTGTCTCCAACTGAAATAATCTCGAACATGTTGGAAATTGGGATATATCACGGCTCGCGCATCAAATATAGGTAAATGATCTTCAACTAATTGTTTATTTAGAAATTGTTTATTCCAATAAAATTGATAGTAGCTTGACATTAAACTAGCGAATAATGTACATAATTTCATCTCTCGTCTTTCATATAGCTCACATTGTTTACGAAGCAAGAAAGAATACTCATCGGAGTCACCATATGCCATCATAACATCGCTATATTGGTTCATAATCTTATTAGCTGCCAGATTCATAACTTCTAATGCTTGAAGATCATTAGGTTTTATGAACTCGTAATAAGACGAAAATTTATGAAATCCTTTGCCATCAACTCGAATCACTATATATGTATCTTGAAGAAGATAATTCTCTCGTTCAAATGCTTTAACATATTCATATCGAGAATTGGCCATTGTTCTTTATTACTACAACTTACTCTCTGTTGCAAACTTTTGAAGATTTGAGTTTTTTTTTGGCATAATACGTCACGTGACCCCATCTGAAGATTCTCATCCCAAAAATTTTTTTGAATTTTCATATTTTCCAATTCTACACCTTCATTTATAAAGTCATCACATCATGAGAGCTCAGTTTAGGACACTAGAGAGAGAATATCGATTCCAAAACCCACCAAATGATAAATCTTCTTACCCCCTTTTAGCTGATGCTGTTTCTCCTCACATTGGTTCTTTTAATGCCTTAACTTCTGGACCTGGTGGTGGATTATTAAATCTTGGTGTTAAAGATATTGGTACAAAGACTATATTTGATAGTGGTGAAAATAGTGATAGATTAGGTAATAAATTATCTATTCGTATTGAAAGTGTTCAATTGGCAAAACCTGCTGTCCCTACAACTGATAAATTAAGTCTTTCTAGAAAAACATTTCCTAGTGAATGTAGAGAAAGAATGAGTACTTATAGAAGTAGATTAATGATGAAAGTTACATGGCAAGTGAATGATGGTGAAGAAATAAGTGAAATTAGAGAAGGTGGTCAAATTCCTATAATGCTTCAAAGTAATAGATGTCATTTAGAAAAATTAACCCCAAAGCAATTAGTTGAAGTTAAGGAAGAAAGTGACGAATTAGGGGGTTATTTTATTGTTAATGGGATTGAAAAATTAATTAGAATGTTGATTGTTCAAAGAAGAAATCACCCAATGGCTTTAATTCGTCCTAGTTTTGGGAATCGTGGTGCTAGTTATAGTAAATATGGGATTCAAATTAGATGTGTTAGACCAGATCAAACTTCTCAAACCAATGTATTACATTACTTAAATGATGGAAATGTTACATTTAGATTTTCTTGGAGGAAAAATGAATATTTAGTTCCAGTTGTTATGATTTTAAAAGCACTTGTTGAAACAAATGATCGAGAAATTTTTGATGGAATTGTGGGAAATGATGTTAACAATTCATTTTTAACTGATCGTTTAGAATTATTGTTAAGGACTTACAAGAATTATAATTTAGATTCTAAACAAGAAACTTTAGCATATTTAGGTGATAAATTTAGAATTGTATTTGGTACAACTCCAGATGTTTCTGATATTGATGTTGGTAAAGAAGTTTTGAGAAGAATTGTTCTTGTTCATTTACCTCAGAATATTGATAAGTTTAGAATGTTACTTTTCATGATTAGAAAATTATATTCATTAGTTGCTGGAGATTGTTCTCCTGATAATCCTGATGCTACTCAACATCAAGAAGTTTTATTAGGTGGATTTCTCTATGGTATGATTATCAAGGAGAAAATTGAAGAGTATTTACAAAATATTAAACTTCAAATCACTTCAGATATAAATCGAGGTGTTGCCATCAATTTCAATGATCGGAAATATATGACACGAGTTTTCTCAAGAATAAATGAAAATATTGGTCAAAAATTACAATATTTCTTATCAACAGGTAATCTAGTAACCCAATCGGGACTTGATTTACAACAAGTCTCGGGTTATACTGTTGTTGCGGAAAAGATTAATTTTTATAGATTCATTTCTCATTTTAGAATGGTTCATCGTGGTTCTTTCTTTGCTGAATTGAAAACTACAACTGTCAGAAAATTATTACCGGAATCTTGGGGTTTCTTATGTCCTGTACATACTCCTGATGGTTCTCCTTGTGGGTTATTAAACCATTTAGCTCATAAATGTAAAATTGCTACTGAAGATAGTGATGTTAGTCATGTACCTAATGCATTAGCAAAATTAGGTATATCCCCAGCAGATTCCTTTGCTGCTGGACCTAATTTATGTTGTGTACAATTAGATGGGAAAATTGTTGGTTGGACAACTCATGAACAAGGTAAAATTGTTGCTAATACTTTAAGGTTTTGGAAAGTTGAAGGAACTCACGATTTACCTCTTGATTTAGAAATTGGGTATGTTCCACCAAGTTCTAAGGGACAATATCCTGGATTATTCTTATTTGGTGGTAGATCTCGTATGATGAGACCTGTGAAATATTTACCTTTGAATAAACAAGATATTTTGGGACCTTTTGAACAAGTATATATGAATGTGGCAGTTACCCCTGAAGAAATTGAAAATAATATTCATAGTCATGTTGAGTTTACTCCAACAAATATTTTATCCATTTTAGCTAATTTAACTCCATTTTCAGATTTTAATCAATCTCCAAGAAATATGTATCAATGTCAAATGGGTAAACAAACAATGGGTACACCAGGAACTGCACTTGTTCATAGATCAGATAATAAATTATATAGATTACAAACAGGGCAAACTCCAATTGTTAAAGCTAATTTATATGATGATTATGGTATGGATAATTTCCCTAACGGTATGAATGCTGTTGTTGCGGTAATTTCATATACTGGATATGATATGGATGATGCTATGATTATTAATAAATCTGCTGATGAAAGAGGATTTGGATATGGTACTGTTTATAAAGTTGAGAAAATAGATTTAGGACAGTCTAGAAGACGTGGTGATCCAATTACACAACATTTTGGATTTGGAGAAGATGAATGGCCAGAAACTTGGAAAGAAAAATTAGATGATGATGGGTTACCTTTGATTGGAGTTAAAGTTGAAGAAGGTGATCCAATTGTAGCATACTATGATGATACCTTAGGGAAAACTAAAGTTAAAACTTATCATTCTCTGGAATCTGCATATATTGAAGAAGTTAAATTATTAGGTGATGATTTGGGAGATCAAGAAGGACAAATGTTGACTATTAAATATAGGATCACTAGAGCACCATTAATTGGGGATAAATTCAGTTCAAGACATGGTCAAAAGGGGGTTTGTTCAAGAAAATGGCCACAAATAGACATGCCCTTTTCCGAGACGGGTATTCAACCTGATGTCATCATTAATCCTCATGCATTCCCATCACGTATGACAATTGGTATGTTTGTTGAATCTCTCGCAGGTAAAGCTGGGGCATTACATGGTATTGCTCAAGATTCCACTCCTTGGAAGTTTAATGAAGATGATACTCCTGCAGATTATTTTGGTGAACAATTAAGAAAAGCTGGTTATAATTATCATGGGAATGAACCTATGTATTCTGGAGCAACGGGGGAAGAATTACGAGCAGATATTTATATTGGATGTGTTTATTATCAAAGATTAAGACATATGGTTAATGATAAATTCCAAGTTAGATCTACAGGACCCGTTAACTCTTTGACTATGCAACCAGTTAAAGGTAGAAAGAGAAGCGGTGGTATTAGAGTGGGGGAAATGGAAAGAGATGCTTTGATTGGTCACGGTTCTGCGTTCTTATTACAAGATCGTTTATTAAATTGTTCAGATTATACTCAAACACCTATATGTCGTGGATGTGGAAGTATATTAACTACACAAACTACCGTACCTAGAATTGGAACTATGGCTAGTGTTAGATGTAGAAGATGTGCTGTTAAGTTAGAATGTTATCAAGGATATGCCGCTGATGGAGATATTTGGGAAGATGGTCAAGGTAAGAAATTTGTTGGTGGAGATGATACTACAACAGTTGCAATTCCATTTGTATTGAAATATTTAGATTCTGAATTATCGGCAATGGGTATAAAAATGAAATATAATGTGGAACCAAGATAAGGTAAACCACACACTAGCATAGTAATTTGTTTGTCGTTTTTTTTGTATTAATAAAAGGAAATCTATAAAAAGTTTATGTAGAAACAATCACTACGTTAGTTTGTTTTGAATTGTTAATAATATACTGAGCATTGACCAAATCATTACTTTCAACTCGTTCGATTGCTTCTTGTTCATTTTGGGAAATTCCAGCTTGTAAATGCCTCTTTACAACTCTTTGTTTAGCTAATTCTAAATCACATTCAATAAACCAAGTATCATGAACCAACAGTTCAATTTCATCCCAAACATCATCTTTTAAACTTACATAATTCCCTTCGACAATAACAATTTGAACATTAGGTTCAATTGCAACTCCACCATCAACAGGATCTTTGATAGCATGATCGAATGACGGAGCATATATTGTATGTGTTTCATACTCCGGATCATTGATTTTCTTTATTATATCCACGAATCCTTGTGGGTTGAATGTGAATGGAGCACCGCGTCTCCGGAATGCTTCCTTTGGATCAGGCAACGATGTAAGTTGTTTTCGACTTAAATGAAATCCATCCATAGGAAGAATCACGGTATTGAACTGGGGTTGTAAATTAACAAGTAATCTTTGGGCAAGAGTCGATTTACCTGATCCTGGAATGCCTGCTAATGAAATTATAAGTCTATGTTGTGTCTCCGGGAGTTGGTTGTATTTTTGTTGGATTCGATTGATTAAAAGGTCAGTTTGAGTAGTGGTGTAATAAGTAGTGCTGATTTCTACTGGAGTAATTAAATACAGTATGAGTAACCATATTGATGATGTAAGTGCGATAATATAAACCAATGTAGAAGATATCATTATAAACTAAGAGAAAAAAAAAGTAGTTCTTTCTTGGTGATAGTAGGTAGAAGGAAAGAACAAACTGTTTGTGAAAATGATATTACCAACAATTTGGAAGTCAGTGCGAGTAACTTGGTCAAAATCGCTATGTATATATGGTTTCAAAATTTGTAATGGATATGGTTTTTACTTTAGTGATTTTACTTCAGTATGGATTCAACAATTGAATCAACAACAACTAGTTACTGTAGCTAGTGAATATGGATTAGAAGAGGTTACAATCACTAAATTATTACATACTCTTGAAGAAGGTATACTAAATAATACCCTAATTTTTGAACAAATAGATAGTTATATTGAGTGCAAGTTGTCTGATGAATTTAATTGGACATTCACATTAACTAAACAATTATCAGATATAACAATTGAATTTCTCAGATTGTTAAATTATCAACAATTTTCTAACCATGTTTATTTAACTTACCAAATAAGTAATTTGCAAGAGATAATTAATGTTAAAGATACATTTATTAAATTTCTTAGTGAAAATTTCAAACAAACTCATGGTTTAGAGTTAATCAACAAGTATAAACGAATGAATCGACCAGATTTGGAAGCAATTGAACAATTTAACATAATTCGTTGGAGTAAGAGTAATGCAATTGAGTATAGGAAATTACGAACAAGTAAAAAAAGAACAGAATTAGAAGAATTAAATAAGAATATAGATCAAGCTGTTAGGAAAGATTGGAAATTTGCTAATCTGTTTTATACTAAAGAACAAATAATTGAAGAAGAATTAAGTCCATTTAAATTTAATGTTGATCTGTCACCACCTCCAAATTCACCAATATCAAGGAAGAAAAAGTTTAAATTTGGTGCATTAGGATCAAAACTGTCGTATCCTAAATTATCAGCTAGTCAAACTAGTCAATTTAGTCAATTTAGTCAATTTAGTCAATTTAATCAATTTAGCCAAGCAGGTAGTCAAGAAGGTAGTCAAGCAGCTAGTCAAACAGCTACTCAATCAACTACCCAATCAACTACCCAATCAACTGCTCAATCAACTGCTCAATCAACTACTCCTGCACCCAAGAAGAAACGAAAGATTGGATCTCTTCGATAGTGTCATACTCGCTTCCAAAAATAAACTTCCTAGTATTACTAGAGGTTTTTAGACTTGCTACTTGAAATTACATCTGCTTTTATATCTATTAATAATATCAAGAACATATTTATTTACCTTCTATATTCTACCCATTTTGCACAATTTTCAATATATTCCATTCTATAATTCTAAATTAGCTATTTTTCCCCATCTTTTAATCAAAGCATCAAGAGCTATTTGTTGAGTTTCATCCATTACTGAATCATAGATAATTTTCAAACATTTTGACCAAAACATAATAAATTCATGTAATTCACTTGAACTTGTAGGTATATCAACATATATTGAAGTTTTAATCAGATTTCTTCCCTTACCTGTTTCCTTAAATGGTACAAACTTTGAGGGATCTAATTTAAAATACTGTTCAAATACTGTAAACCAAAATCTAATTAATATCTCAGAACAATCATGCATATTTACTACCGATTCTTTATTATAATCACGTAAAAGTTCCAATTCTTCTTCATATTCAATTTCCATACAATGGTGTATTGCTGAAAGTAAAATCATTTGAATTTCATTATATACTTTAATTGAAGCTTGTTCAAATGATTGTATATGATTAACTTCTTGTGTTGATTGAACCCATTCACGTGAAGGTTCCATTATTGACTCTTCTTCTTCTACTTGTTGTTGTTGTTGTTGTTTAAATATAGAGGATACTTGATGTAATTTACCAAATTTATTAACATTTTCTTCGTAAATAACTTTAGCAATAAGTTTCGCTGACATCCCAGATTTAAACGTAACTGTTAGTACATCATTAGCTAAAGCTTTAGTACATAGATTCTTATCATTAGAAAGCAATACAACTAAATTCCCCAATTTTTTAAAATATAAACAACAATCAAGTATAGCATCATCTTGTTCAACATTTTTATCTAATCTTTGACGTAATTTTTGGCCAATTACAACATCAGAATTACTAGCTAATGAATTATATATCCAATCATTAGCCCATCTAGCTAAATGACCTACTGATACGCCCAGAATTCTATCAGGAGAATCTTGTATTATTCTACTAGAATTCTTTAACCCGTCTAATTCACGAATCACCATATTTGGAATAACAATTTTTAAACTATACTCAATAGCTAACTCCTTTAATTCGTCAATAACTTTTAAATGACTGAGAATAAAATTTGTATCTACAACAAGTATAGATGTATTACCATTTATAACTTCTTGCTCTTTTTCAACAATCATATTATCACCAACCTCATCACTTACATGTAAATTTCCAGAATCTCGAGAATAATTAATATATGAAGAAATAACATCAACTTCTGCATCTTCCATAGGAACCATTTCTATATCTCTATCACTATTATTATTCTGATAACTCTGATTAATTAATGCATTATGTATTTTAGATTCAATAGTTTTAATAGTATATTCTATAGCTTGGGGTTTACGTGCTGCACTTATTGTGATTACACGATGTTGATCCGATTCGGATAATCCTTCTGGTGAATATTTCAGTGGGAGCATTTTCCCCATAAAGAAGAGAGTTTTAATTATTTAGTTGGAAAAAAAACAAACCTTCCCAGAATATTGTATCAAGGAGCATTGTCTTTTTTTACGTCTGTCAAAACTTTTTTTGCAACATGTTTGTGACAAATATTAAATTGATGAAATATAAGTAGAACAAGGAACATTGTATACCTTTCTTAGTTGGTCAAATATAGTTTGTGAAGTTTATATCTTGTAAATATATCATTGAAAGAACTGAAATTCAAGGATTTTCAAAAGTTATGGATATTTCTGAGTGGTAAAGAAAGTACAATTTTCAATACATTGTATTTGCGTCTAATATATACAAGAAAATATGTCAATTAATATAGTCAATTGAACATGTAGCTAAATATATCTTCGTTATTCTGTTGTAAAGGTAAATTAGTTGCATTATTGACATTCAATTGAGTGGGTATTCTTTTTGGTTGTAAGATTTAAGTAGTGAATAGTTTTACATAGATTTATATCATCAATCAACCAAAAATAATTATGGCAAGAAGAAAGAGAGATAGTTTAGAATGATTTTGTGGTACTAATGATAAAAAACTTAAGGTAGAAAAGAAAATAAATGAATTATCCAACTACCATGAATTATGCAAAAACAAACTTGAAAAATTCATTGTAGTTTGAATAACAAGACTGAACAGCTCAAAAGAGATATGAAAATACAAGATGGAAAACTAAAAGTGCCACTTTTACCACTTCATGTGGTAAATATAACCAATGATGCTCCTGAAGTTGCCGCCAACAATGCCGTTTTCATAAATGACAACAAGGAATGGTTAACTTTTATATAAGGCTATCTAGTTGCTAGATATCCAGATCCAGATGAAGCAACTAAAAGAAAAGATCTTATGAAGAAAATTAAAGGTTCAAAAATTGTTAACGCTGACCCAATTTATCATCCTCATCATTTTAGAAAAGCAGATGAAGCTTTTTCACACACTTGGTTACCTCCATTTTTCAATACTACTGAATACGAAAAGGAAGAAATAGCCAAGAAACTAGGAATTGCAGTTAATCCGGAACAATCAAATCTCACTTTGGAGAAATATATGGAAAAGGTTAGATTGGGTCAAGTGGAAGCTTCACAAAATCAACTTGATGGGACTTCCTTTCTTCGCTTCAAACTGGTAACAGAATTTGGTAAACCTGGTTCTACAACATCACAAGAATCCAAAGTTAGAACAGAAAAGGTAAATGCTATCAACTATAAACACTGCATACCAAATGATACAACAAGTCCTAAAAGAGAGGCATTCAAACATGATAAACATGATAAAAATGATGAAAATGATGAAAATGATGAACAACATAAAAAGGAAAATATAAATTTATTCTATGTTATGATTTATATAGATGGCAATACTGATATTAATGACGTAGCACCGTTAGAAGAACTCAAAAATAAATACAAAGAAAAATAATAACAAATATTAACTCAAACAGTAGATCAAACATAAAATTATAAAAACCAGTATAAACAGATTTAAAAGAAGCAGAAAACAAAAGATGCTTATCTAATATGCACATATCTGCGTGCGGAAAAATGAAGCTCAAACATCCTTT
This sequence comes from Spathaspora arborariae UFMG-19.1A, assembly GCA_000497715.1. Taxonomy (NCBI): domain Eukaryota; kingdom Fungi; phylum Ascomycota; class Pichiomycetes; order Serinales; family Debaryomycetaceae; genus Spathaspora; species Spathaspora arborariae. The sequence goes on from KI547151.1 coordinate 183,412, forward strand.
GAAAATCTCCTCCCCTTTCATTATCCAACTGTATTTTAGTAGCTTCTTCGGATGTTCTAGGCCATTTTTGCTCTAAACTCGATTTCAACTGCTATATATAACTCTTTGTATTACCTGGATAAAGATAATTCAATCGTGGATCATTCCACCATTC
>KI547151.1:184114-229973 GCA_000497715.1 Spathaspora arborariae UFMG-19.1A
CACCATTGTTAATCTTTCTCTTATGACATCATTGATGGCATTATCAGACACTAGTATATAATTATTAATTCAATTGTAAAACCAGATGACTTCATAAAACGAGACTCAAGCATCTCATACCATTCCAATTCCTTGAATACGAAATGGATGACTTCTTCAATAAATTTAGTTCTTTCCTTGAAACACTCTCTTATTTCTTGTTTCCACTTAGTTGCAATCTCTTCATGTTTAACTTCCACTTTCCAATTCTTCTTACTACGAATGCTCCAAGAAATCTCATTGATCAAACATTCATCGATACATCTAGGGGTTACCTGAATAATTCCAGGACGGGGAAATGGTGAATGTATTAGCATTCTTCTAAGCTCCTCCATAACTTTTCCTTCCTATGTAAAATTTGGTCTTCCACGTCTTCTCTTTTTACTTCTAGTCCTTTTTAAGACAAATAGAAACTTAAACTTACTTCTGGAAATAAAAAAAAACATGGAAATGATATATAAAGGGTACGTTTAAATAGTTTAAGTACTCTCATGCGTCTGCAAATAATTACCCAGAAATTATAGGTAGAAGGAGGTTTGGACTTTCCTAATATGATTAAGACAATTTGACATGTCAATTAAGCTGATAAATCGCATTATCTTATTTTATTTTGGTTGATATTGGGCATGTGTTAAATTATCAAATATTTAACTATTTAGTTCCACGCTTTGGAATTATTTCAAGGATAAACTCAAATAAACTTACAAATAAACTTAATCCTATAATAACAATAATCATCCAAGTAATTCGATTAGTATTTTTTTCACTCATTGAATCACTAGCAATATCAACAAATTCTAAAAACATTTTACATCTATCATTTAAGACTGTGACCCTTTGATCAATTTCCAAATATTCTCTTACTGCTTGATATAATGGATGTAAAGCTGGTTCTAAACTCCAAAAGAAATCAGGAGTATCTAAAATTGAACTTGATAGATTTACATCTACTCTTAATTTAAACAATTTCCCACTTTTTTTTAATAATTGATTTCTTTTATACCCAATTCTTCCTGTAAGAGCTAATTTCTTAGGTATTCTTGAAATCAGAGATAATATATTCACCATTCTACTTTCAAATAATCCAAGCTTTGTCAGCTGAGCAATTGCATGAGACATGGTTAATTTTATCATATGATCTCCCAGACGTAATGTCACCATATCATTATATATCCTTGGACGATGAATTTGGGGATCATATTCAAAATGAAATTCTTCCGTTTCAATGTCTTGTTCGTCTATAGGATTAATCACTAGTTGTTCTTCAGAAAATGCTAAATCAGCAAGAATATTCTTTTCATGAATTTCAGAAAAATTCCAAAATACAACAATTCCATATTCAAATATAAACATTTCTGCATGATGTTTAGATACTATAGATTGAGAATGTAATGGTGAAGAAGATCTTGGTTGTTCAGGAGGATGTAAGAATTTTTTAACTCTATTCGGAGGTAATGGAACATCTTGTATTACTCGATCTTCAGTTATTGGTCGTTCTTCTAAAGGTGGTGCAAAAAATTGTGGTTCACTAGGATCAAATGGAGCATTTGTATCTTCAACTTCAGGATCCATCAGATAATTATTTGCATCCTCAGGAGTTTCTACACCAGAGTAATATTCATATAAATGATCAGTTTGTTCACTTCGATTAATTAATTTCTCCATAATTTGATTATTGGCCAATAATTTAGCAGAATTATTACTCTTGACTCGTAATCCATCATTTCCTGGCAATAAAGGAAGTGAATAAGGAACGTATAATGCTTCATCATAAACTCGTGGTTTAACTTCATGATTTTCACGAAGAAAATTTGCTACTGATTTAAGATTAAATGATTCACAAATGAAATATGCCGTCATACGACTAAATTCTTGTGCTCGAGTTTCCTTATCCATAAGTTCAGCACGAGATCTAGTGATTTGTGGGTGTAATTCAGGACTTGTAGGAGTAACTAGAGGAGGGGATGACGAAGATGATGCTGTAGTAGGTTGTAAAGGAGGTGATATTGACCCTTGACGTTGTTGTTGTTGTTGTTGCTCTGGTATTAACACCAATTTCTGAGAAGTCTTTGACGTTCTCAGAGGTAAAGACTGGGATAACTTGGGGATGCTTCTGATATTCCTCTTTGTAGTTTCTAATGCATTTGTAGGTTGTAAAGGAGGTGAATCATATAACCTTGGAGGCAATCTACTTTGACCAGAGGGAATATCACTTGAATTACTTAATAATTTATCCACAGAAATATCAGTATATTTATTTCGAAATGCTAATCGTTTCTGTAATGCAGTTTGATGTGCCAGTTGTTGGAAATTATATCCTTGTTGTTGTTGTTGTTGCTGTTGTTGTTGCAATTGTTCTTGTTGCTTACGGAAATTTTGTCCAGCAAATGGGGCTCTTGTTCCCTTGATGTTATGACTTCGTACATCAGTAACTAAAATTGAAGGTGATCTTTTCGCTGTGGGTCGTTGTGGCCCAGGAATAGGTGATCCTGCCCTTTGTGTGCTCATATTAAACCAAATATCAATATGTGCAACAAAAAGGCATATCTTCTGATGGCAGATTTGATTTAAACGAAGAAAACTGATGTTAGCTGGGTGCTACCAACTGCATAAGCACATGACTTACTGTCACATGACTGTATTGTCACATGATCCACAATCACATGACATTGTTATCACATGATTCAGAATCACATGATCATGCGGCTCTCTCCAAATTAAGTTAAATGAAAATTTTTCATACTGTTTCAATATGTGTCATACTCCTTTTCTACTTTATCTTGCAAATTATGTCATTCAGTTTATCTATTGCTGCAAAGGCACAATTCATAGCTTATCCTGTTTTAATTGCTGTGGGTTTTATTAACTCTAGTGATTCTTCAGTTTCAATTCCAATTGAATTTGTTGATGATAAATCAATTGAAAATGGTTCATTCAAATTAGTTACCCCTAAAGAAACTTTCACTGAACAAGTTTCTGCTTTAGAATTCTTATCTGAACAATTCCCCGCTGTTTTACCTGGTCCCCAAGGTGTCTCTACTTGGATTAAGTTCGCTATTGATAAATTATACATCAAGAATTTCAAAGCATTATCTGTTGATTTAGAACAATTAGATGCTCATCTTAACTTACGTTCATTTATTGTTGGTTTCAGTTATTCAATTGCTGATATTACTGTATGGTCTGTTCTTCGTGCTAATGCATTAATGGGATCTGTACTTAAGAATCAAGTATATGCCAATATAAGTAGATGGTATAGATTAATCTCCAGCGATTCTCGTTTAGAATCTCAAGTTGAATTCATGACTAAACAAGTAAATGAATTACGTAAAGCTGCCAAGGCGGTTCAATCTGGTGGTAAAAAAGAAACTCATAAGGCTAATTTCGATATCGAATTACCTGATGCAGAAGTTGGTAAAGTTGTCACTAGATTCCCTCCTGAACCTTCTGGTTATTTACATATTGGACATGCTAAAGCTGCTATTTTAAATGAATATTTTGCTCATAATTATAAGGGGAAATTAATTATTAGATTTGATGATACTAATCCAACTAAGGAAAAGGAAGAATTCCAAGATTCTATTGTCGAAGATTTAGCATTGTTGGGGGTTAAAGGAGATGTTGTTTCTTATTCTTCTGACTATTTCGATCAAATGTATGAATTGGCAGTCAAGATGATTAAAGAAGGTAATGCATATTGTGATGATACTCCATTAGAAAAAATGAGACTGCAAAGAATGGTGGGAGAACCAAGTGAATGTCGTGATAGAACAATTGAAGAAAATTTACAAATTTTCACAGAAGAAATGAAAAATGGTACTGAAATTGGATTAAAGAATTGTGTTCGTGCCAAGATTGATTATACTGCCTTGAATAAAACTTTAAGAGATCCAGTTATTTATAGATGTAATTTAACTCCACATCATCGTACTGGAACCAAATGGAAAATGTACCCTACTTATGATTTCTGTGCTCCAGTAGTTGATTCATTAGAAGGAGTTACTCATGCACTTAGAACTAATGAATATCGTGATAGAAATGCTCAATATGAATGGATTCTTAATGCTCTTGGGTTACGTCAAGTTCATATTTGGGATTTCGCTAGAGTTAATTTCGTAAGAACTTTATTATCCAAGAGAAAACTTCAATGGTTTGTTGATAAACATTATGTTTCAAATTGGGATGATCCTCGTTTCCCAACAGTTAGAGGGGTTAGAAGAAGAGGTATGACTGTAGAAGGATTGCGTAATTTTATTATTGCTCAAGGCCCTCTGAGAAATATTATTAATTTAGATTGGTCAGTTATTTGGGCATTAAACAAAAAGGTTATTGATCCTATTGCTCCAAGATTTACTGCTGTGGAAGCAAATAATGCTGTTGTAGTTAATTTAGATGGCCCAAATGAACCATATACTGAAACAAAACCAAAACATAAGAAAAATCCTGATGTTGGTACAAAATCAGTTATTTATGCTAATAAAGTATTAATTGATCAAACTGATGCCAAAGAATTGGCTGAAAATGAAGAAGTTACTTTCATGGATTGGGGGAATGTTATCATTACTAAAATCACTAAACAAGAAGATGTTGTTGTTTCAGTTGATGCTAAATTACATTTAGAAGGTGATTTCCGTAAGACTTCCAAGAAACTTACTTGGTTAGCAGACACTAAGGATAAAGTTGAGGTTGATCTAGTTGACTTTGATCATTTAATCACTAAAGATAAATTAGAAGAAGGTGATAATTTTGAAGATTTTATTACTCCTGAAACTGAATTCCATACTTCAGCATTTGCTGATTTAAATGTTGCTAAATTACAAGTTGGTGATGTTATTCAATTTGAAAGAAAAGGATATTATAGAGTTGATCAAGCTTATGAACAAGGTAAACCTGTAGTATTATTTACTATTCCTGATGGTAAAACTGTTTCCAAGTACGGAGCAAAGAAATAGTATTTAAGAGAGAGATATACATAATATATATAATTCAATACTTTGTCTTCCATTTGTTAACAAATTGAACAACATAAGGATCAAATTTATTCACAGTAGGTGCCATATTAACTTCTCTCTTTGTCCCCACATGAGAATCTCTATAATGTCTAAGATAATGACCCAATACTGAACTTCTACTAGTACAATTAACTTCTAAGATTTGCCAACAACAAGTACATAAAACTCCTTCTCTTTCTAATAAATGAGCATTAGTTCTTCTTTTCTTCTTTTCTGGTTCTTCATATTCTCCCTTTTTAAATTTATATTTCCCATAATATTTTGGTTCAGGTATACTAGCACCATTAGTTAAAATCCCATGTTTATAAGCTAAATGATTACCATAACTTGAATTCTTTAATCCGAAAAATTCAATTGATTCACAATAGGGACATAATCCTGCTCGAGTAGTATTATCAGGTTTACCTGATTCATCAAATTTAGTCAAGATATACTGTGCTTCATAACTTGTCTTTTTAAAATTTGGGTTAAGGGATATTTCATATTCATTACCAAAAGTTGATTCTAAAATAGTTTCTAAATTTTGACGAAGATATAAAGTTCTTTGAACATGACATGTATCAGGACATGAATAAGCTTGGATTAGTTTTTCATTAAGTGTACGACATTGTTCTGAACTAGGGACGTTGGGAGAATGATTTGCTAGTTTTTGTGAGTATGTAATGTCTGGAATTGATTGGATTGGAATATGAGATAAGTCAAGTTTAGATTTCCTAGGATCAAGTTTACGTTTTTTGGAAGTTGTTGTGGTAGTGTTTCTAATTGGTGTTTTAATTGTCGTTCTAATTGGTGTTCTAATTGGTGCTGTAACTGGAGTGATTGGAGTAGGTACTGGTTCAGATTTAAGATCTATAGTTTTGTCAGAAGCTGAAGTAGGAGGTGCATGAAGTTGTTCAAAGTATTGAGGATTATGTTCAAATGCAGTATTGATATTATTCCATGACTCAGCTGTGGATGAAGTAGTAGTTGTAGTAGAACTAGTTGTGGTGGAACTAGGAGTTACCAATTGTAATGAAGATTGAGATTTAGAATATATGTTCTCTTTAGAAATATCTTCAGGTAAATAATCCTCAGGAGTTTTCCATTTATCTAATTCTTGGCAAGTAACTTCAAATAGATGCATCATGTTTTCATTATCTTTAGTTTCTGATTCAGTTGTGTTATTCCCATTCAGTATTAATTCCATATACCAATTCAGATTTGTTGTTGCAGAAATGGTATTTTCTTCATCATTATTATCATGAAACATAGCAAGAAATTCATCATCTATTGCTAAATCTTGAGATTGTTTATTATCATGAAAATCATTTTTTGAATCAGGAACATATTGTTCAAGGTAATCAAAGGAAAACTCAGCTTCTGAATGATGATAACTGGATGAATTATTTGTTAAATCATCAGTGAAGGGATACTCCATATTTTCAGTCTGGATCGAAGCCATAAGAATCTTTAGTTAAAGGAAAAGAAAACTACTACGATATGTGGATTGATTTAATATATATATATATGAAGATGTCTTAGATTGTGAAACTATTGTTTCAAATTTTTTAAGCAACAGTAAAATTCATTATAGTTTCCAAAATATATTTTGTTTTTGCAGCAATTCTATATAAGTTGCAAAAAAAGAAAAAATAATGTATACTTTCTATATTATTATTATTATTATTATTTTGTATTGTGGTTGAAACTTGAGACATATAATGATAGAAATTGTTTTAGGAAAGTGGTATGCTAAACAGATCCAAGAAATCTATTTCGTTGTTTGAATGCCTTGTACTTTCCCAAACTATAAAACTTCCATAATCCCGAAAGTTTATACTGGGAACATGTTACAAAAGATCTGTAAATGCGAGAGAAATATTCCACAAAATAAAGTGGTGAGCTATTATTGTGTTGTTCTTGTTTAGCAATTTTACTTTGATATGCTATATGTGGTTGGGTTTTGTCACAAAATGGGCACAAACCTCAAAGCAAAATAAAAAGGAGTTTTTTGATACATACTCAAACGAAACAATGTAGTCTAAATAAGGAATTCTTGATCGATTTTAATCTTAGATATTGCCTAATGTAGTCATATCTATGTCTTGAAGTTTTAAGTTGTATCAAGTACTATAAAATAAGCAATAATTTTTGTCAATTTTTCGCAAAAATTATTTGCAATAATATTCAATACGACACAGTCATACAGGATAAACCCGAACTGAAATTAAGAAAACCCAGTACTTGTCAGTTATCAAGTTAATAACTCTAGTATATATAGTTTCTAGTGAATACAGATGTTTTCAGGACAATTGTAATATACATCGGGCAATTGTAGTGTGGGAAATTGTAGCTTAAGCAATTGTAACTTGGGCAATTACAGTTTAGGCATAAGAGTAAGTCATGGACAGTACAAACTGCATTAGTAGACTAATTCTAACTTAGTTACAATTATTTATACCCAATGGGAGGCTCAACTTACATGTTATGTCATATATTACGTAATTTTTCACCCATCGGTTGGTTCCCCTCGGTTGGTATACTATGAAGAACTATCCACGTGACTAATATTTGTATGACTTGAAAAAAAAAGCAAAGGGAAAGAGAAAAAAAAAATAACATGAAATTCGTAACCACATCATAAACATAAGGTAGTATATTAACCTTATATATAGACCTGAACCCTTTCAAAATCAGACCTATCATTTAGACATCATTTAAAAATCATTTAAACATATATAGATCACACACACATATACTAATGTCACAAGATATAATCACTCAAGTCACTCCTGAATCTCAATTTGGTTCAGCGGCTATAAATACCAATTATGATGGAGATAACGATACAGAAAATATTGACTATAATTCAAAAATACATTTAAATATTAGAGGAAAAGAATTTACTATCACTCGAGATGAATTAATGAGTCTTCCTGAAAGTATATTATTATGTCTTTTCCCTAATGGAGTATTTCTTGATGTTAATGGTCAAGTAATTAGCAATTTAACTGAAGAAGATGTTGTATATGTTAATTTTGATCCTAGTTGTTTTAAATATATCATGGATATATTCAGTCAAGCACAAAGAGATTTAGAAGAGCTGTATGCATTATCACCTCAATCAAGTTATGTTAATAATAGTAGATTAAATCAACCAGAAAATGTCTTACAAAGTAAACCAGCAATTATTGTATTACGAGAAGATTTAGATTTTTATGTAATACCACCTATACAAAATCTTAATAATGAACAAATTAAACAATTGAAATTAGGAGTATCTGTACAATTACTCAAGAATAAATTGATTTTTGCTGGGTTAGGATATAAATTTAATGAACTGGATGGTATACATGATGATCATGGGTTTGGACCTGCTGAACAACATTTATTTGATATGTTGTGCTCTCTGGGGTTTGATACATATGGAAAATGGGGATCAAGATCTTTAGAGCCTAATAAATGTGTTATATCAAGTTTGTCTTTAGTTCGATTAAAAACAAATCCACCACCACTGGAAGCACAATCTCCAGTATTGGCTCCAGTTACATCGAATAATTCATCAAGAGGAGCAAGATCAAGGTCGAGAATAGCCCAGTTGGCTACAAATGCATCAAGAGCTGCTTCAAGGTCGTTATCAAGTAAGAGGAAACCTGTAGATTCAAATCAAACAAAATTATTACTTTTTTGGAGAAAACCTGCTAGGAAATGTTGGTGGTCACATTCTTGGGTTGATATAAATATTGATGCTCCTGATTTATTTGATGAGAAACTAGTTGTTGATGGAAAGATTAAAGTTAAAGTTCATATACGTAGAGTTTGGACTTTAGAATTGTCAGTAATTGGTGTTCAATAGTTTACTTCTACATAGTTAAAATTCTAACGCGACATAGTTTTTTTTTTTTTCACCTTGTTTTTACTAACGCGTTTTAACTCAAACTCTTTAACTAACAAAGTAAGTCCAACAATGACAGATCAATACGAACAAGAGAAGCTCCATCATACTCCTTGGGTAGAGAAATATCGTCCAAAGAACCTTGATGATGTTGCATCACAAGAACACGCCATAACAATTCTTAAACGAACTTTAGCAACAGCAAATTTACCACATATGTTATTTTATGGTCCACCAGGTACAGGTAAAACTTCTACGATATTAGCATTAGCTAAACAATTATATGGACCAAATTTAAGTAAATCTCGTGTATTAGAATTAAATGCTTCTGATGAACGTGGTATTAATATTGTTCGTTCTAAAATTAAGAATTTTGCTAGATTAACTATAAGTAATCCAACTCCAGAAGATCTAGCAAATTATCCTTGTCCTCCATATAAGATAATTATATTAGATGAAGCAGATTCCATGACTAATGATGCACAATCAGCTTTAAGAAGAACTATGGAAACTTATTCTGGAGTTACTCGTTTTTGTTTGATTTGTAATTATATCACAAGAATAATTGATCCTTTAGCTTCAAGATGTTCGAAATTTAGATTTAAACTGTTGAATAATGATGATGGATTGAATAGGTTGAAATATATTGCCAAAAAAGAGGAATTGAATTTGAATATGGAAGAAAATGTTTTGCAAGAAGTTTTGGATATTTCTGGGGGTGATTTACGTAAAGCAATTACTTTTTTACAATCTGCTTCCAAATTAAGTAATACTTTTGATCATCAAATTCTGAATAAATTAATTAGAGAAACTGCTGGGGTATTGTATCAAGATATAATTGATGAATTAGTAAAAGTAATTAGATCGAAAGATGCGCAAAAATTAACTAGTTGTGTCAATGAAATTATATTGCAAGGTTGGAGTGTTCAACAATTATTAGGTCAATTACATGATAAATTGATTTTAGATGATTCAATTGAGTCAATTGTGAAAAGTAAAATTGCTATTATTTTGTTTGAAACTGATAAGAAATTGAATAGCGGTAGTGATGAACATATTCAATTGTTGAATCTTTCATTAAAGATTTCCCAAATTATCTAATAAAGTGAGTTAGAGAGTATAGGAAGTAAAACAGCTAATATATGTATAGGAAGAGAATGCGAAGGGTAATAAGTAATCTGTAGATTGTAGCAAAAAAAACAACAACAAACTATACTTCTCTGAAATAGAGATTTTAAAGAAGGGGAAGATGATCAGGTTAAGTAAGTTAACACAAGAAATATACAGAATTAATATTGATTAAAACCTAAACATAAGATATAAAAAAAATATACAAAGCAAACATTACTCATTCATCGAGGTTGATTCTGTTGTTGTTGTTGTTGTTGTTGTTGTTGTAAATGAGGAGGTAATGGCATGAATTGAGGTGGTAAAAATCTATTTCCAAATTGTGGAGGTTGCATTTGACCTGGTGCGCCAAGGGGACCTCCAGGACCTCCAGAAAGAGGTGGGCCATGAGGGAAATTTGGTGGTGCTACACCAGGAGGTGGTGGTGCTACACCAGGAGGTGGTGGTGCTACACCAGGAGGTGGTGGTGGGAAACCATTAGGAAACATTCCTGGTGGAGGAGGTGGTCCTGGTCCTGGACGTCCATGTCCTGGTGGTGGATAAGGATACGGCATTCCTGGAGGTGGAGGAGGTCCTTGAGGGAAATTACGTTGATTTGAAGGATTGATTTGAGGATAGCCTTGTTGTTGTTGTTGTTGTCTCATCCACGGAGGAATTCTTTGTTGAAATTGAATTTGTTCAGGTGTGAGTTTTTGTTCTTTTGATTGTTGTTGAGGTTGTTGTTGTTGTTGAGGTTGTTGTTGTTGTTGAGGTTGTTGCTGCTGAGATTGTGCTTGTTGTTGTTGAGATTGTGCTTGTTCTTGTGGAGATGTTTGCTCCAGTTCTTGTCTTGGTTCTTTTTTATTTAACAATGACATGAAAAAATTCTCAGTTGTGTTTGGTGGTATGTTTTGCATATTTGGTGGGAATGGTAATTGATGTTGAGGTTGTTGAGATTGTTGAGGTTGTTGAGATTGTTGAGGTTGCTGTTGCTGTTGAGGTGGAGGTTGTTGTTGTTGTTGTTGTTGTTGTTGTTGTTGTTGTTGTTGATGTTGTTGATGTTGTTGATGTTGTTGATGTGGTGGAGACTGCTGCTGAGGTTGTCCTGGTGGTCCTCTAAAAAACTTGGAGATTCCAGGAGGTGGACCTGAAGTTACTGGAGTTTGTACCTCCTTTTCAGTTTGAGAAGGTTGTTGTGGGAAAAACGATAAAAATCTAGAACTTTTGTTCTTCTGTTCTTCATGAGTCTCTTCTGAAGTATGACTAGTCTCTTCATCTTCTTCTTTTGGCTTAACAAATGAAAAAAAATTATCAACTTCATTCCCTGCAGCAGCTGCCGCACTCACAGTATTTTCAACTTCTAAACTTTCATCAATTACTTCACCATTTCTTCTTCGTTGTTCTAATTTCATCTTTGATTTCCATCTTTCAAAATCCTCTACTGTTTGTCCCATCCCCATTAACCCCAAACTATCATTCAGATCTCCATTGTTTACAGTATCTTCCCATTCAGGTTCACCTAAATCATCATTGGATTCTCCTAACAATTGTGAAATCTTTTCCATCGACATAGAATCTAATTCATTAGATTTTGAAAACCCAATATCCTTCAGTTGTTTACCACGTTCCCAAGTTTCATTCTGGTGTCGTTTATTATAACTCCCCTTTTTATGTTTAGTAGTTGTAGTAGTGGCAAATGATGGTTTAGTACTTCTCCAAAATGATTTATCAGGTAATTGATCAGAATTTTTAAAATTTACAACATTAGGTGAATCACGTAACAGTAACAAGAAATCTACAGTATATATCTTATCCATTCCTTGTTTCTTTTCAGGAATTGTGGAATAGAATACATTAGACTCATTGTTTACTTTTTCTGGACTAGGACCAACCTCATTGATTACATCAGGAGTTGATTCCTTGGCAGCATGGGCCATTGCTGAGTCTAAAAGTTTAGATAATGCATTACCAGGTTCTAAATTATGAATTGATGTAGTGGTAGTAGAGGTTGTGGCTGTAGTTGTAGTTGAACCAGATTGATCAGATATGCTCACAATTGATGGATCCACTAAAAGTGGATTGTGTTCAGATGTCATGAAGGGTTAATTTATAGCAATTAAAGATGTACTTAGCTAGTAATCAGTATTGTAGTTTGAATCACTCCCCTTTTGTTGAGCGATTCAAGTTAAAAAAAAAGAATAAAAAAGAACAATTACAGAATTGGTAGGAACACGACTAGGACAGGCTCGCGCTACCAATTAGGTTGCCACAAATTGATTGCAAAAATAAAAATGAATTAAAACTCAATTCCTACAACATAAACTCATTAAATCATCTATTGTCAATATCTAATGCTAATTATTTAAATAAGGTATATTCAATTTCATAATCTCTCGACACATAATAAACCAATCAATCTCTCGTAACATTACTGTCCCATCATCAAATTGTTCACCTTCTTGTTTTAATTTCAACTTTTCTTGTTCTTCCCATTTAAATAATTCATACATAAATCGTAGATTTGGCTGAATTATAATATTCAATCTTCGTACGCGAGTATATAAATATGCCATAGGTAATGATAATTGTAATCTTCTCATAACTTCAGCAATTACAACAGTGGCACTTCGACTTACACCTACTCGACAATGTACAAGGATTCTCCCACCTTGAATATATTGATTTTCAATAAAGTTCAAGATATGTGGTAGTTGTTTTGCTAATTCGTCGATTCCATCATCTTCCAAATTGTTTACTTTCATTACAGATGTTACTGAAGTATGTCGAGAATGTTTTGGGGTAATCTCAAATACTTCGATATTATCATTGACAGTTTTCGTCAGGGTTACTGTATTATGTTGAAGAAATCTGTATCCATTAAGCCAAGGTACAGTTTCCCCTACTGATATTATATTGGTGATTTCAAGTTTATCAAGTAATGTCAAACACAGAGCATGTTTTAAAGAACCGAGATATAAGTATGGAAGAATTTTCAGAGGTAATGAACCTTCAACTTCCTTTACCCAATCTATTGCTATAATTTCTTCTTCATCCGATTCATCATCACTATTTTGAATATGGCCTAATTTCCTGATGCTTTTAATTGGTCCAAGCAAGATTTCATTTAAATCTTGATTTGTTAATGTATCAAGTTTCCCCCAATCAATATTCTTTCGTTGTTTTGGACTATACTTTCTTAATAAGGGTTCTAATTTCCGAAGTATAATAACATCACTATTAAAAATATAAAATGGTCTTCCTATAATTAAATGTAAATTTAAAATTGCTTGTTCAAGTGCTACATTTTCCACATACATCATATAACAAAGAACAAGCAAAGATGATTCGGTATATCCATCACTACAATAAATCAAGGAACTTAATGCCAGATTTGAACTCAGGCTGGAATACAAGTATAATAATTTACATGTATTTATGATCAGTTGTAAATTTTCACCTTTACAATCACCAATTCCAATCGATCCCAGTGGTGGGAATTCTAAACCATGAAATTCCGTTGATGTTTCATGTGTTGAGATACTGTAGATGAATAACAAGTGGGATAATGTGGATAATGCTGGGAATGTCGCATCTACATGACACTGTATGAATAATCTCCAATTAGCTCGAGGTTCAGTTGTTGGTGTTGTTGTTTTTGAAATGATTATTGAATTGGCAGGGTCATTATATAAATTAGATAAATTTTCCGATATTGGAGCTACATCTTTGCTTTCAAGTATATAATTGATCATGAGCTGATGGTCATGTGAGTTACCTACCCATACATTCATGTGAAGTTTAGTTGCTGAAGACATTCTTATAGTTTCCAACTTTTCCAACATTTTAAAATCAGTGTCATATACAAGTGATCTGTTGTCGGGTATTTCCTTAAGTATGAATACATTATAATCATTAGTTTCTTCTTCATGTTCTTGCTTTTCATATTGCTGAGCTAACCATAAAACTCGAGCCATTGATTCTAACTTATCATTGTCATTTCCATACAAAATAAAATCAGAACATGTTGATAATTTAGCCACTTGAATATGAAAATTTCGAAGTGATATCCCACGATCAGGATCTAAATTAAGGAAAATAGGAAGAACATTTAATTTAATACAATCGGAAGTAAGTGTATCAATTAACAGTTCATCTTTACATATATTTGTTATTATATTTTTAATTTCTGTTCGAGATACATCAATCTTTGTTAATATTTCACTTAAATTAACTGTGTTTCGAAGAATCACCTCCTGAGATTCATCAGTGATACACATAAGAAACCTAATATTTTTGGGCTTATTCAAATGAAAATCAGGAAAAATTTCTTCTGAACTTTCATACTTCTTTTGTAATTGTTGTTGTTGATAAAGAAAGAAAGATTTCTGGGCAAAATTATCCTTATGTAACCCATGTAACCAAGGAAACATTGTACTTGTCTTGGGCAGCGGAGAATTGAAATAATATTGGAAAATCGTCACCAACTGGTCACCTGATATTTCCTTAACACCTCGAGTATATTCTGGTAAATTCTTGTAGAAACAACTTGTTGGATCTAATGGATTCACATTAATATTAAGCTTAGCAGTTTTGAATCCAATTCCATCATATATCTCATCATTTCCATCATTCAACGTAAGCAACCTTGCTCGAAATCTATCTCGTTCATATATTAAATCATTTGAACTTGAAGAAGAACGTTTATAAGGAATCCTATCAATAGCAGAAGATGACTTCACTTCGGGGATACTTGGAGGATTTGCACCTTCTGACGTAGTTGATGTGGATGAACTTGTAGAACAAGGCTGTGCAGGAGTTAATATACTTGTATTATGGATTGTTGGTGGGGGTGAGGTGATATCTGGAGTAGATGATATTCTAATAGTGGGGGATCCTGGTAAACTTATAGATTCTCTAGTCAAAGGGTTCTGAGGTGTTAGTTGAACCAAAGATGTGAGTTCGGTAGTACTGGTCATTGGTGAATGCACACAGTCTTACCACTGGGCCTATGTTTGGTTTTAAATTCTTACAGATTTGAAACTGAGCATTTTTTTTTATCTCTGTTTTGGTGACCTTTTTTTTGAGTGATCTTTGTTTTTATGGAGTTACAAAAAGTAACAATAGAGAATGCCGTGTAGGACTTTAGATTGTATCCACGATGATAGGATATATATAGTGTATAGATAATCGTAGAGTATACATTTACAATTTTACAACCTTATTTTACTTGTATCTAGATGTATGAGTAAATATATTCCTAGGCCATTGTTATGAAAAGATATACCAATCTTTGAAATGTAAATAAGATTTTTAAGTTTAAGATCAACGAATCAAAATTGGTCAATATGGCGAAAATCCAACGTTTTATTATGTAAGTATTGACTAATGGATTGTTCTCGAGATTGGGGATTATTAGATTGCAGGGTCATTCGCAATTTAACGAAATTTCACCCCTCTTAAAATTAGTTTATTCACCCACAATCAGTTCTACACCCCCGCGCGTAATTTTTCTTGGAGGAGGAGGAGGGGGAGGGTAGTTTTGAACTGATAGGAGGTTAATCAAGGTTGTACTAAAGAAGGCAAACACTCGTTAATTTGTAAAGTTTTTACAACAACTTAAGTGAGTGTGGTTTACTGAGGTAAGAAATGGTGGTGTATACTTAGGGTAACTTGGAACAAGTACACTGGGCTCAAAATTTGTGTTAAATTAAGCTTTAAGGGAAACTCGGAATAATGTCAAGCGCGCGTATTACTTTAACAGGTATGTGATCCTATTATTAAAAAATCTTATGAAAAACGATTGGAATAAGGAAATTGTATCTTGTTTATTGTTTTTCGGTTGTATGGTTGAAAAAAAATGTTAATAATCTTTTGTAATGATTGCAAAAAATCATCTATTAATATTTCTTCTTTTTACCTATACCGGCCCAATTTTCAGCTAAGTTCAACTGCAAGTTACATTAAGCTCTTTACTTGACAAAATAAACGATCACCAACCAGAAGCAAAGTAGTCAAAATGGAGAAAAAATAATACGTTCCAGATTTCGAGAACACAAGGGGCCCTCCAACAGGAAAGAGATTAGTGTTTACAAGAGTTGTTCCACATTATGAGCAAAACCGACAAAATAGGTTCAATCTAAAATGGTGTAATTTCCATGTTAGGAAGGAAAACTGGCAAATCAGTTGTGTTTGCCCATATTCCACTAAGGATTACCAACTACGAAAAGTTGGACATGATCCCTCGAGAATTATATCTTCAAATTTTAGAACACTAACATAATGAGTCAATCATATGGAATAAAATAGTTTGGCTGGATTTGTTGTATAAACTTGAAACTAGATTTGCCAATTATAAAAAAAGTTTAGATGAGGATCTTGAATTGCCATTCTTATCCAAAAGAGCTGTTTGCAGTCATTCATGACTGTTGTGCAGAAGTTTTCAGTCCATAATCCATTTGAAGAATTATTATTGTGAAATCTCAAAAACCGTATCCTAGACTCCGAGTCCCTCAAATTAAGATGTGGAAATATCAGTGAATTTCAACGCCAAGGAAAATATTCCACCGAGTATGTAAAAACATTAGAGTCAATACTTGCAGTTCATGAAGCAGGTTTTAGACAATATTTCTGAATTCTCAATGTTTACAAACATTGGAGATGAATTAGGGCTTGTGAAATTGAGCCATAATTATTTTCTTGTTAGGAATTTGAATATTAAAGGAATTAAAAGTCAATTTAAGAAGGAACGGGAAATATTTTTTAATCATCAAAGACCTAATAGGTGAGATAGGATAAAAGCTTATTGGTTGATATTTGACACCCTCGGAGATATCCTTGCAACACTCCTTGTACTAGGGACATTAACTTTAATAATATTTGAAATATTTGCTGTTTTGTCGTGAAATTGCTCAATAATCCTTACAGATGAATTCTAGATGCGTCAGAATATCCTAATATTGCCATAATTGGTTACCTTGATGTTATTGTTCTCCTAGAGATTCCATTGGCATCTTTGTATAAATCCATAATTTATATTAATTTCGGTGTACCGAGAGCTGAAGTGCATTACAACAATTGGAAAAGGAACTTTACCACATAATTGGATCAATAATGAGCACTTGGTGAGAAAATGAGCTCAATTACCCAAGAATCCAATATTGTTAAACTCAAACGTGAACTGGTTTAAGACAAATTGATAAGAATTGTACAGAATTGAATCATTTACATATTCAATTCGTCTATGTTATCAGAATTTACCTTCGGTCATATAATTGTATCTACAGAAATCATTAGAAATATATAGAATTACCAATAAATATTTTAAATTTAATAATTTAAGACTATTTTAAAAAATGCTATCAACAAGCATAAGAAAGCAAGTACAACATATACAATATGACACCCCAAATTCATGTAGTCAATCCAATATCTCCTAACTTTTTGCCCTAATCTTTCATTTGAACTTTCTAATCTTTGATTAAAAATATCAGTATTCTCATTAAAAGTCCCGAAGGTTCTAAACATATCTTGTTGGCAAGTATTTCCAGTAGCCAATGTTCTATTCAATAATTGGTTGGTATCATTGAAACTTGTAGCTGTAGCGTTCAGAGTAACCATATTTTCATTCAAAGTTCTTAAATTGTAGTTTATGGATGTTTGAGTGGCATTCATGGTTCTATTTCTAGCTTGACTGTTCACTAAGGTCTCACGAATATTTCTACCAGTACCATCTAAATGTGCAATGATTTGGGATAATTGCTGAATATTAACATTTAAAGTTTGGAATAACTGATTATTTGATCTTTCATTTTCAATTTCAGTTCTTACAGCACTATATGAAGCTTCTAAAGTTGAAATTCTATCTTCATGGATAGTAATCTGGTTTCTTAAGTTTAAAAGTTGAGCAGATTCAGTTTCAGATCTAGGATTAAGATTTTCATTGGAATTTCTGGGTGATATTTATGTAGATTCAGCATTAGAATCAGGATTATGATTCTCATTATTGGAAACATCTGGATAGACAGAGTGTCTATATTGATGGTTACTCATTAGGATTAAAGTTGTAGAATAAGATGTTTGCATTTTTGTAAATTGCAATTTTTTTGTATCCACAAACAGTGCAATATCTTAGTCTTTTTTTATTATTATTTTAGTTTTCACTTGATTTCTTTTTAATAGCTATATTTGATATGGAGATATTCTTCCTTATGGAGGAAATTGGTTTGTAATAAGAATTCAGAACAGCTATGGATCATAAAATGATGTATTAGCAAACTAGGAATGGAAGCTCACAGCATTAGAATCACCATTTTGTGTTTACATTTGGCTACAAGTCTATCCCTATCTGAACTCAATTACAAGATTGCATTCAATTTCAATTGCGATATAAAACGATGGGCTTACTTTTTATGAAGAATTCTTTTTTGCAGTTACCACCAGGAATGGATTGTTTTTGCAACCTAAATCTGAACTCTTTTTTCTGCAAAACAGAAAATCTGAACAATAATTTGTAGTCACGAATAATTTAGCTTAAAAACACGACCAGCAATGATCAAGAGCCTAATAACGATATGGTACATATAAACTGATTATAACTTTATAGCTTTTGTATATTTCCCTTTGGTGCTTTAGTGGATTAATCATATACTTACTTGTTGTCAGAAAAAGTTAAAAAAGCAATTCAAATTAACATATTCCATCTGCTTTCCTCTGTATATTCTTTAATCAAAACTTTTTCTACATTTACCATTACAGATTGAAAGCTTTAACCTTTTTCAATGTTAAATTTTGAATGATTTAGATTCATTTCTTTAGTTCAAGCTTTTTCAATTTTTTTCACTTTTTCGGTATATGCAAGTCTTTACTGTCTCATATTCAATTGCATAACAGAATTTCCTAAAATTATAAAGTTCCAAATAATATCCAAGAAATAAAAAAATACCTTGCTTATGAAGTTAGAGAAAATAAGCAAATGTTGTTTTATTGTATAGTCTTGGTTTACCCTATCATAATCGCGACATTTACTATATGGGTCACCAAACGTAATTTGCAATTAAAGTTTGACCAAATGGCAACTAAATTTGATCAAATGTTCAATCCTACTCAAAAAATCACTCCTCCTAACCTTACACTTATAACACTTCCAGATGATATTCTTTTATATATATTAGAACATCTTAATCAACTACACATTTGCCATATATGTGCCTTCAATAGTAGATTATCCCGTTTGGGAAAGATTAAACTATACAAATATGTTTATTTCAATACAACTAAATATTTCCCTATCCAAATTTCGACTAACTTATATACTCCCTTCTATATCAAATACACCATTATTAATCAAACTGATGATTTCTCTTGGTTGTACGAAAACCCAAATATTCACCTTATTAAGATGGTGTTGTTTAAAGGTTTTTGTATTAATTTCAGTCACTTTGAACAATTATACCTCTGGATCAACACTACCATAGATCAAGGACTTTGGGGTAGTGAATTATCAATCTCAGAACAAAATTACCAATCCAGTCAATTAATCTTATATAATAGAAATATAATTCCAGATCAACCATTACCATGGGTGAAGAAATTAACGATACATATAAATCATCTGAAACACATTGATTTCAAATCTATTATTAATTTATGTCAACTAACTGAATTATTCATTATTTGTATAAATTCTTTGGAAGTACTTGAATCAATTGGACTTGAACTCTTGCCCATTAAACATTTAAAACTTTCATTTGCAACAATTGATAATAGAGCAATTAGTCAACTCGAAGATATTTTTAATTTAGAAATTATAACCACATTTGAATTACATCTTTGGCATAATGAACTGTTTTCCGAACAATTTCATGATATTTTATTAGACTTATTGAGTAAAATACCAAACATGCGTGCTCTTTCAATAATCTCGGGACCTATGGAATTTGATCGAATAATTAACCATTTGAAACCAAATTCATTAAACACCTTGCATTTAATAAAACTACCATTTTTGGATGGTGATATTGTTAATGACTATTTCCAAGTTGAAGATATCTTGAATAACCAACAAAATTCCATACAAAGATTGTATTTAGCTCATAATACTAAGGTATATCCTGGATATCTAAATCATGGCCTAAATGATCTAGATAGGATTTATAAGTCGAATCAACAATATAAATGGCAACAACATCATGAAGATATAAAACAAATTAGAAATATGCTAGCAGAAGGAACGAGATTTCAAAGGTTGTATCAAGTTGTATTAAATGGAAATTGTTATGTCATTAAACGATGCACTGACAAGGTTATATATGTTACTCCGGTCAATTGTTTTATTTGTATGAATAAAAAGGCGGTAAAGTTACCAAAGAATTATACTATTAAGTAAATTAAACCATCGTTTGATGGAAATAACAGAATGAAAATAACTGTCTACCTCACATTTGTTATCCTACTTAGTTCATGTGGTTGCTTATATTTTGGAAACAATCTTATGAGTAAATTATAATTAATGTATCAGTTTTACTCTTGCTAATAGATAGTCTACGCTAAACCCACATTGTTTCTGAATTAATTGTTCTTTATGATGCTATTAGTTTTGTAAAATGACATTCATGGTTTTAGATAGGAGATTCAAATTCTTGTAAATCAGAATTGGAATTTTTATTAAAAGTATTGTTTTTTGAACTTTTGTATTCAGGCTTTGAACAGTATAATGTTGGAAGTTTAATTCTAGGTTTGACACCACTGATCTAAACGATACATACTACTAGCAACAACAAATGTCATTCAACAAAATTTGGACATCGGTTTGGAAGAACTCGAATGACAAAGTTCAAATAGAATTTCTTGAAACATTATTCTAAGCACAGCAAAATCACTTCAACTAGTTCATACGAAAAGAAACCATAGAAGACTATTTCTAATGAACCAACAACAAATTTAAATAAGAATACTCACCATTTTGTAATTCAATACGAATAATACAATATCCAAGAGAACTTCCCTTGAAATAATGTTTTAATCTTAAAATGTGCCGATATATGCTTAAGGATCTCCGAAAATCAATTCAAATTCGTCTCGTTGTAACTTCTGTTAATTCATCTAAATAATAGTTGAAACAAGAAATTGTACAACGCCTGGAAATCCATGAACATATATTGACCCATATATTTACACATATTATTCCACTCAAATCAAAACACAAGGGTTAGTAGACGAGAATTTCATTAGGAAGGCGAAATAACAGACGTATAAGGGAAGTCAATCAAGGTGATTAGCCTTATTATATCATCTTATTGAGATCACCTAATATATGTATATCCAAAACCCAATGTTAATATTCATTTTGATCGTTAATTGAATTGCTTTCTGGACACACATAGATTATGTGATGGTAAAATGATAATCATGTCAACATACTTCACCTGCTTGACACAAATCTGTTCATGTGTATTGTATTAACAACTAGTTTAGCTAATACAAGGTAATGACAAGGAAATTGGATTGATTAAGAATTCTTGAGAAAGAAAGAGTAAGGTCAATTTTTTTCTAGGAACAGCCCCTTTGCGGACAACTAAATAGTAGAGAGTTTTACAGATTATTGGAATTAACTGTCAAGGGAGAACTTTTTATGACGTAACAATTGGTGCTGAAACACCTGGAGAAACCATTGTAGTTTGCTAAATAGTTAATCATGAGAATATTTCACTAATTTTGAACTAAGTATTAAACAAAATGTGCTATTATAATATATTAACTTCAAATCAGAATACATCTAGATCCACTTTGCATTTGTTACATGTAAATCTTTGTCAGGATTCTTTATCTGCTGGTCTTACAATAAACTGTTCGGATCACGTGACGAGGCTTGGGGTTTTCCTAATTTCGTAAATTACTTCTAGTCAGTTTCAAAAACTATCATAACTCATAGACAAAGGTTTATTCTTCTTTACAGCTCACCAATAATGATTAAACTTGCCAAAATAATGAAATATCTACACGACTCATCATTCAATAGAAAGACTTTATTCCTTAAACCTCATTCAAATGTACTTAAATGGAGATTTACTGATCTTGTACTTATACTTGTTTTGATTGCAATTTATACTTTTGTTTATAGAATGGAACCATTCGAACGACAATTTTACTTGAATGATATCACAATCCAACATCCATTTGCTGAAAGAGAACGTGTTAATTTTGTTGAGTTGATTATATATTCTGCGATTGTTCCTTTCGCTACTATAATCGTCATAAGTTTATTACTCACAAGACCAAAATATAAATTATACAATACCTTTGTTTCTATTGTTGGATTGTTATTATCAGTTATTATCACAGGTGTTTTCACAGATTTTATCAAAAATTATATTGGAAGGCATAGACCAGATTTCTTAGCTAGATGTATCCCCAAACCTGACACACCCAGGGATATGTTAGTATATGCTAAAGATGTATGTACCAGTACCGATAGACCTAAATTGTTGGATGGGTTTAGAACTACTCCTTCAGGTCATTCAAGTTTAAGTTTTTCTGGATTATTTTATTTGACACTTTGGTTAATGGGTCAATTTGTTAGTGTTGATAGTTTAGTTGGTTCTTGGAGAAGTATTATATGTTGGATTCCTGCCCTTGGTGCATTATTGATTGCATTAAGTAGAACTGAAGATTATCGTCATCATTTTGTTGATGTTGTAATTGGAAGTTTAATTGGGGTTGCCATGTCTAGTTGGAGTTATTTTAGATTGTTTCCAAGTTTGAGACATGAACAAAGTTGGTATAATTTGTATATTGTAAATCTGGAAAAAGAAGAACATGATGTACCTTATGATAGACTTGATGTTTAGATATATAACGAAGATATGATAAACTTTAAATTAAGTGTTTTACAAGTTAACTTGAGTACATGTATTAAGTCTATATACTACCTCTTTTTAAGTTCGCATTCGTACAATTCATCCTTGCTATCGTTCGTCTAAGCTAAGGTTACTCTACCACCAATTTCATTGCTGGGAGTACCATCTGGCATATTGCCATCTCTACCATTAACAAACTGATTATAAATATTCCCCAATTTATTTCTTTCTGAAATTGAAATAGAAGGTTTCGTTTCTTTTAAAGACCCCAAGAAATTCTCATGAGTAATCTTCACCACTGACTTATTCCCCTTTTCGACATTTGTTTCCACCATTGTACTAAATTG
The DNA here is from genome assembly GCA_000497715.1 of Spathaspora arborariae UFMG-19.1A. Classification (NCBI taxonomy): domain Eukaryota; kingdom Fungi; phylum Ascomycota; class Pichiomycetes; order Serinales; family Debaryomycetaceae; genus Spathaspora; species Spathaspora arborariae. The sequence continues at coordinate 207,348 of KI547151.1, forward strand.
TTGTATTTGATGTAATAAATTAACCCTTTCATTAGGTTTAACTTTAGCATCAACTTTGAAAAATTCAATTGAATTATGATCAGTTGGCTTTATTTCTTGTTGTTGTTCTTGTTCTAACACCACATGAACAGCTTTCAAATATCCATTATATACTAAACCTTGTAAATCAGCCCCACTAAAACCCTCAGTACCTCTAGCAATCTCATGTAAATCAACATCATCTTCCAATTCCATATTCTTACATACTCGACGAAGTATATCTAAACGACATTCATAATCAGGCAAATCACAGATGACACTCTTGTCTAATCTTCCAGGTCTTAATAAGGCACTATCGATTAAATCTGGTCTTGAAGTGGCAGCTAATACATAAACACCATCTAACCCCTCAGCACCATCCATTTGTGTTAACATTTGATTGACTACACGATCAGTTACTCCAGTTGAGTCATGACCACGTTTAGGAGCTATTGAATCAAATTCATCAAAAAATAATATACATGGTTTGGCAGATTGTGCACGTTCGAAAAGTTCTCGTACACTTTGTTCACTTGCACCAATATACTTGTTAAGAATCTCGGGACCTTTAATGGAGATAAAATTAAGACCACACTCATTGGCAATGGCACTGGCGAGGAGTGTTTTTCCACATCCTGGGTATCCATAGAGTAAAATTCCTGAACGAAGTCGTAATGGACAATTAGCAAATATCGGAGAATACTTTGTTGGCCATTCCAAAGTTTCAATAAGGATTCGTTTGGCATCGGTTAATCCTCCAATATCATGCCAATTCACAGGTGATTTCTCAAGATTTACTCCACGAAGATTAGAAGGAGTGAACCCAGTGATTGCTTTTGTTACATGTTCTTGAGTTATTTCTTGAGAATTGGAGAATAAAACTTCATGATAGATTCTATCAGCCAATATTTTCAAGTCATTTGGTAAGTAACCCTCGGTGTCTCCTACAACATCCATTAAATCAATATCTGGTTTAACTGGTAAATAATGGGTGAGTAAATCAAATCGTAATTGTTTATTTGGTGGTGATAAATGATGGTAATTTTCAATTAAATGAGAACCAATAAGTAATTTATTTATAGATTCTTGGGAATTGGATGAGATTAATATAGATAAATTTGAATTAGATTGATTATGGATTTTCGTCATTGTTGATATTAAGAATTCTATAGTTTGATTTGATTTACTTGAATCGATTTGTTCCATTTCCACAGGAGTTATCTTGTCCAAGTTATCCAAGATTAATAAACTTGGTTTATTCCAGGAACATAATTGAATATGTTTAAATAAGATTTTAGTTAATGATGGATAATTTTCATTAATTAGGCTATTACAATTGACATATCTGACAAAATAACCATATTCACTAGTAAGTTTCTTAGCCACAAGATTCAAGACAAGTGTTTTACCACTTCCAGAACTTCCATGTACGAGTGTTCCTGTATTGGGACAAATTATAAATAAATCAACAATATCAGAAACTATTCCATCCAACCCAATAGCGGTTTCCGTGACTTCATTAACTTCTTCTTCCAAGAATGAACCTGGTCTTAATAACTCCTCGCCCAATTCTAATCTAATTGGTTTCTTTTTGTCCAAACTATATGGTTTAATCCAAGCATTTACATCTTCATTCTTTTTAAATTTGAGAATACCACCATAGGGTAACATTGAAGGAATTGGAGGAATTCTAGTGAAATTTGTTGTTGCCAGAGAAGATAATTCAGGATACATTACATCAGCTAATTCTTGAGTTTTGGTATCTTTAGGTTTTGTTGGGGTGGTTATAGTGTATGGATGGATAGTAAATATAGTTGGTCGTTTGGGTAAACTTTTAACTGCTGGTTTCAACACAACGATATTTCCAATAGTATTATGTATACCCAACGCAAGGGCTAGCTTTGTTGAAAGTCCAATATTCCGTTTAAGTCCATCTTTATAATCAATTAATCTTGCGATAATTCGTTTATTCTCTTTAATATCAAATTGAGAAACTTGTTTTGGAGTGATTGTATTTGGACCAGGAATAATCGATACTGCAACATATGGTTCTACAAGTAAATCACTAGGTAATTCTTGAAAATTGGCATATACTTGATATCCTTTGTTAATCACCTTGTATAAATCATGAGGTAATGCAATACCTCGGTTTAAAACCAGAAGAGAATCAGAATAATCTTCATCAATAGTCTTACCCTTCGAGCTTTTGCCACTTTTGGTTGATTTTGAAGAAGTATCTCTTACTTTCGGAGCAATAGCAATTTCACAATATGGAGATATTTTCCCGTATCGTTTTGTAGAATCACCAATATCAACAACATTTAACTTCGCTACAGTAGTCAGCGAAGGATATACCACAAGTGTTTGTCCAATACATACACATCTAGTTTGACTTAATAATTTATCTTCAATATTTTGTGCATGTAATTCAACCAATTCCCAATCGGAACTTGTAAGTGGTTCTAAATTAATATTAGTAGTTTCAAAATTATCCAACTTTAAATTAAGACTGATTGAATCAGAATCGTTAATGTTAACAGCTTGTGCGAATATCGGATCGATTTCAACTGTGTTAGGAGTTGTCAGGGACATTCCTGACCATCCAACATATTTTGGTGTAGTTTTAGTAACGATTTCAATAATTACATCTTGAATATTGATATTTGCTGTAAATAACAAATTACTTAAATGAGAGGGTAAATTCACCAAATTAGATTTAATTTGTTTATACTTGATACTAGCTTTATGGTTGTCCATTATAGTAAACTTCTTCTCTGACCTTTAAAAGAGAAGTTGGATTAGATTTGAAAATTTCTCGTGGGGTAAAAAAAAAATGGAACCGCACCGTCGAAGTATTTCGTAGGTCCCCGCCCCCTCACTACCGCGTGGAAATATTTAACCTCGGCCTGAGTAATTTTTCACTTAAACTACCACACAAACAGACCATGACCGATATAATTCAATTTTCAAAAGTGTTTGCTGATACAAATCATACTGTTCATACAACATATGGAGAATTTGAACTTGATCAAAATACAGTATTAAGTTTTGCCCACCCTTGGTTTGCGGCAATTGATAAATCTTCTACTATATCATTGTTTAAATGTGGATTATATGTTAAATTAATTACTCTGATTTGGTCAACTTTAGATGAATCTACTGCAATACAATGTAAAGTATTAGGAAATATAGATACAATGTATTTAGCTTTACCTATTGAATTAAATTCTGCAATATCTATGGTACCTTGGGTAGAAACAAAACGAGGGATTTACAAGATTAAGTGGCCTTTAACTACTTTGAAAACTTGTTTTCTTAATTTACAGTATTTTAAGAGAAAAGCATTTGATGAGTTAGGAATTGTTTCTGAAAAGGATAAAGTTATTCCTCAAGTTCCTCAAGGTCAAGAGTGTTTTAATAGAAGATTTTGGGGTGATGATGAAGGCTATGAAAAAGTTGATTTTTTCATACAAAAGTATTTAACTACATTCAAAAAGCTACCACCACTTGAAAAAACATATAAAAATGAAGAAATAGATAAGTTAATTCCAGATACTATACAAGACTTTGATAAGTTACGACTTGTGTATAAGATGTATGTATTGAAGAAACAAGATAGGTTGGAATTATTGAATCATCCAGAACAAGATAAGACAGGATTGTTAGAAGTTATTAAGTTAATTGGGTTAAATTATTGTACTATTCCTATTGAAACTTTAGAGACTGATTTAATTGAATTGATGCATGTTTATGATGAATCAGAATTAAAGGATATTTTCTTTATGTAGATTTAACTGTGAGCGAAAGCGAAGTTGAACCAAAGACATACTTAAAAAAGTTAACTTACCTAGAGATATTTTTAACAGGTAAATCTGTCAATTCATAAGTGTCAAATTTTCATTACTATATACAAACGTTTAATATACTAATCCTTTCTATTATTAAATTCTTGAAATTTAACAAATTCTTCATCTTGTTCCCCTTTCAACTCTTGCCATTTCTTCATATTTCTTTCTTCTCTAGCTTGTTTTGCTTTGGCCATAACTTCAAAACTTCGTCTTCTTAAACTTCGACATTGTTCCCATCCGATTAAATTCCCCAAAAAAAATCCACCAATACTCCAATTAAATGATTTTGAGACATTTTTATGTATCAAGAATGTTACTACTCCTAATACACCCATTGCTTGAAAACCAGTAATCATAGCTTCTCGAAAACATGGCATTTGTACAAATCTATCGATTGTAAAATCTGAAATTGATATTTGTTTAGCAACATCAACTATTGTTGGTTGTTTAGGTTGTGGTAATGTATGAGCTTGTCCATTAGGAGAATTATCTTGAAATTTTGGGGGTAAATCTTCAAGAAATTGAGGTTTGGTTTCTTCTGGTTTATACTCTGATACTATGGATACTGTAGCTGGTGGTTTACTACTACTACTACTGCTGAACCAGCCCATAATTCTATTTGTTTAAATAAACAATTCTAAAAATACAAACGTCTTTTTTTTTTTGTCTTTTTCAACTCCAACGAAGTCGGTGTCTTCTTAACTACAAACTAAACAATGTCAGTTGAACTTACTTTAGACCCTCAATTAAAGTATTGGGTGTTACTTCCCATATCAATTGCCATGGTATTAGTTGGATTAATTAGAAATAACATCTCATCTTTATTACAACCTTCTCCAAAATTACAACCTTATAAACAAGAGAGACAACGGTATGTCCAAACAACTTAGTCCCCCTTCCCTCCTCCAACTTAGCATTCATACTAACACTTTGTAGTCACTTTCATGAACGTGCAAAATCATTCATTGGTCACAATCACGTACTCACACATGAAGAATTTCAAACTAGAAAAACATACCTTGTATCCAAATTAAATTCGCCTGATTTCCTTGTAGAAACTGAAACCACTCAACAACAAGATCCACTTTCTCAATTAACCGACCCTAAAAACAACGAAGCGATGATGAATATGGCATTGTCAAGTATACTCAACTATATTCCTCAAACAATAATCATGACATGGGTAAACACATTCTTCTCCGGATTTATAATCATGCAATTACCATTCCCCTTGACAGATGGGTTTAAATCTATGTTACAGAATGGAATAGAGACCCCTGATTTGAATGTAAGGTATGTTTCTGCTATCTCGTGGTATTTTGTTAATTTATTAGGATTAAGACCAGTATATTCGTTGTTGGCAGGAAGGGAAGAGGCAGATGCTATTCAACAGCAACAGCAACAACAAATGCCTATGATGGGCGGAATGAGTGGTCCAGGGGCACCTCAAATGGAGAAGGTGTTCAAACAAGAAGCAGAGAATATTCTTATATTGAGTAATGAATCAATCTACCATGGAGTTTTGCTGAGAGTATTAGAGCTGAATGGATTATAAGTCAAGATTAAACAATAGTCAGATTTCCGATGATACAATGTTGACCTCGAAATTCATTGTGTATCTGCTTGGCTAAATATCTAAAAACATACATATATCTTAACTTCATATTCACAATATATAATTAGTTTATTAATACCTAGCGCTACCAGACACAATCACGTGACTAAATTATTCATCGCAAAACTAAAAATTCGTTTATAAATTCAAAAAAACTTCCCTTGATGTTACAAACACGCTCTTGTAACATCAACAATGCCACCCAGTACAGTGATTTGTATAGGTATGGCAGGAAGTGGTAAGACCACATTCATGCAGAGATTAAACTCTCATTTACACAGCAAGAAAATTCCACCATATGTTATAAATCTTGATCCTGCAGTTTTGAAAATTCCCTTTGGAGCAAATATTGATATTAGAGATAGTGTCAAATATAAACAAGTTATTGAACAATATAACTTAGGTCCCAATGGTGCTATTGTCACTTCTTTAAACTTATTCTCTACTAAAATCGATCAAGTTATTCAATTAATTGAAAAGAAAGGGGATAGTATCAACAATGTAATTATTGACACACCAGGTCAAATTGAATGTTTTATATGGAGTGCTAGTGGATCCATAATCACTGAAGCATTCGCTAGTACTTTTCCTACTGTGATAGCTTATATTGTTGATACTCCAAGAAATACTAGTCCTACTACATTTATGTCTAATATGTTATATGCTTGTTCAATATTGTACAAGACTAAATTACCTATGATTGTTGTGTTTAACAAGACTGATGTTACTGATTGCCAATTTGCCAAGGATTGGATGAATGATTTTGAAGTGTTTCAACAAGCATTAAAGGATAATGAAGATGAAAATGGTAGTGGATATATGAATTCGTTAGTTAATTCAATGAGTTTAATGTTGGAAGAGTTCTATAGTCAATTAGATGTTGTTGGTGTAAGTTCATATACTGGAGATGGATTTGATGAATTTTTAAATGCCGTGGATAATAAAGTTGAAGAATATAATGAATTTTATAAAGCTGAAAGAGAAAGAATTTTAGAAATGAAGGCCAAAGAAGAACAAACGAGAAAGACCAAAAGTTTGAATAAGTTGATGAAGGATATGAAGATTGGTGATGGTGAAGTATTGAGTGATTATGAAGATGAAGAAAATCAAGGAGAAGTATTACGTGATGAAGATGAAGTTGAAAGAGAATATACATTCCCAGAAGATCGTAATTCAGAAGTTAATGAACAAACAGATGGTGATTTACAAGCAAGATATCAAGCTGCATTTGAATCTACTGCTAAAAGTGCTTCGTCAAAGACTGCAGAATCGATTGCTGCTTATATAAATCAAACTCAATAACTAAGCGAAGTTAAGTGAATTAATAGAGATAAGTATAACTTGTATAAATCTAATAAAAACGAACTGTAACTGTATAAACTGTATAAACTGTATAAATTGTATAAACTGTATAAACTGTATAAACTGTATAAACTGTATAATTGTATAAACTGTATAATTGTAACAAAAATTTACCTGGTGACTTCCCAGATCATCGCCTTTCCTCAGTTAAACACCTTATCCACATCATAACTCTCACTAAACTCCTCCTTAAAGATCAAATGTGGTTTATGCTTTGCCAAATACAACACGGTCTTTCCAAATTCAGAATTACACCAAGCAAACCAAGATCTTGTAAATTGCAATCCACCTCGACTATTAACATCAACAGTCTCATGCATTAACCCTAACCCTGCAGTTGTTTCCATAATTAATTTCAAACTTGCTAATATTTCATTATCATCGTTAGTAGTTCTTATTCTTACTAATAATGACATGGGCCATGCACTTCTTATCCCAACATGAGGACCTCCAATCCCTTCAAAAAATGATCCTTTTAAATAATATGGGTTCCCTTCTTTAGCAAGAATCATCTTTCTCGTATTCTGATATATGGGATCATCAATAGAAGTAAACCCCATATCTGGAAGTGCCAATAATGAAGGAATATTAGCATCATCCATAAATACTGAACTTCCATATCCATCAACTTCATATGCATAAACTTGTCCAAATCGAGGATGATTCACAATAGCATGAGCCTGAATTCCTTTACTTATTTGAGAAATAACTCGATCTATTGAACTAGTTAATATTTGAATTCCATCAATCATTTGATCATTCAAATACATTTTACGTGCTCGAATTAATTCCGTCAACATATGAGCATTTCCAGGAATGAAAAATTGCAAGATTGTTGCATCATCACTGGGTCTAAATGCTGATCTAATTAACCCAGCTCCAAAATTAACAGGATTGCCTACTCCACCTAATGGAAGAGTCTCTGAACCAATATTTGTTTTTCGTTGAAAAGAATAATAATAAGGTAATGCTTGCCCCGTATCTTTATCGAAACTAGGTTCCATCTCTCTTCTTATCACAATCATCAATTTCTCAAATGCATGTAACCAATCCCTAGTTAAAAAAGCCGTCTTATCCTTTGTAGGAGCATGTTCGAAATATTCATTGGATAATGTAAGAAACAGAGCAAGAGAATCGATTTCATATTTACATTCAAAAACTTGTTTCCAATCTGGTCGAGGATGAACATCATCCATTGCTGTATTACCCTTTTTAACACCTGAATGTGGTGGAGGATGGAATGCATTACAATAGGGAGAATTATTAATATAATATGCCTGAGTATTTATTGCCCCAAGAATTAATCGTTGTAAATCTGAGTCATGTTTCATTAATGGTTGATATACGCTTAATTGTCTGGCGGCATCACGTAGCCATTCAGCATGGATATCTCCTGTGACCACAAAAGATTCTGGTGTTTCTTTATCATGCCAAAGAATCGTAGTGTCCAAAGTATTAGGAAGACAATTTTCAATTAATCTTGCCAAATCAGGGTTTTTGACTTTCTTAATTAAATCATTAATTAATTTCTCAACTGCAGGAGAAACAAATGTTCGACATTTAGGTGCTGGTCTCATATAAGGATATTGAAATTCAGGTGAAGAATAAGGAGGATGTGAATGTTTCGAATATTCAACATAATCAGGACATTTCCCAGTATGTTTATCCATTTCTGCTAAGAATTCCTGATCTACTGGTTTAAAATTGTTATGATGGGGTAATTGTTGTGGAGCTGTTGGTTGTGTTAATACATCTGGTTTAGTAAAGAATGTATTGATATCATCTATAGGTTCAAGTCCATTGGAATCACGATTGATAAACAAGTAGATTGTGAACAATGCAAGTGCACCAATCAATATCTTAGCATGGGGTATTCTTGCTTGACTTATCATCGTTATAAGATAAGTTGGATAAAGTTGTTATCTGTGTGTGGTAGGTAATATGTGGTAAATTTTTGGTATCAAAATAATCGGGGCGGATCCTATCACGTGGTCGGAGATATTATCTTTATGTCAGAGGTATACCCTAATTTATAAAAGATTTATTAAAGTCGAGGGAACTATTCATAGTTCTACTTTAGGATTCTATGGAATATGGTATAGTGTATTAATTTAAATCTACTTTATATGATAATAATAATTGCTCTATGTGACAGAGGAACGAGATAATTAGATGAATATATTAGGGAAAAGCCTTAGTGGCAGATGCAGGAGACTTTCAAACCATGCTTTTTCGTGAATGTATTAGCTATATTTGTTCTTGGGCAAGTAGCTAATCTACATACTAACTAAAGAAAAACCATTACAAATAATGAAAGCAAGGAAACACCTAAGATTTGTGCGCCATTTGTGGTGGTTTTGGAGTCATTAGTACTAGATTTTGTATCTTCATTCTCTTCTGATTGTTTAGAAGAATTAGTGGCCGTCACTTTCCCACGCGAGGAAAGTTCATTTTCTTCAACAGTATAACACTCATACCAATTTTTACCATCTTCATAAGTTCCAGTTACCAAATATTCACCTGGTTCAGTGGCTGTAGCGAGAATAGCACTGATAGAGGAGTCGCTTTCTATAGTATCAAAATCCAGGTCAGGATCCTTAGCTAGTGAGCAATGATATTCCTTAATTTCACGAGGATTGGTTTTTGGGTAAAACCCGCCTTTGTAACACTTGTAGCTGCAATCATATATTTTCGTAAAGAATTTATCACCAAGACCACAGATACATTCATAAAACTCTTTTTCTGATTCAGCTTCCGGACAAGTAACATTCAGTTCGGCCATTACTTTGTCGCAACAATTATGATAACATTCCCTTTCTTTTTGTACTGAGTAGTATACGTCGCATTCCTCTTTAATTGCCAATGATAAGACAATAAATGTCCAAAAAAATAAAAAGAAATTTCATAGTACTTTTGATAATATATACAAATATTGAAAAACAATGGGATTCTTCTAAAATATTCATACTGTTGTTACACCCAACATTTATATAACCTTATTTTACACTTTCATGTTTTGTGTTGAAATGTTTAAACATAGATGTTATTTGGAAAAATGGTTTGAGCAAAGTTTTACATACCAATGTAGTTTAATTAAAGAAAAGCAATTACTAATAATGAAATGAATGAAATACCTAATATTTGAGCTCCATTTGTGGTTCTCTAGGTTTCAGTAGTACTAGATTTACCAGTTTTGGTTTCAGTGAAGCTAGATGTCGTAGCTTTTGTGTCAGCAGTACTGGATGTAGTGGTTGTAACCTTAGTGCTCGTCATTATCCCCTCATCATCACTCGTTCGATTCCTTGGAAGTATTGGTAACTGTTTCTCGGTTGGAAATATCGGAAGCTGCAAGGGTAAAGCACTTATACCAAGTGTAACCATCAGAAAAAGTTTCAGATAACAAATATTCACCTGGTTCAGTAGCTGTGGAACTAATAGAACGGACAGAGTCTTCGTAACCATACCATACATAACCAGAATGAGGATCAAATTCACAATATTGTTTCTTAATATATCATCAGGGGCTATGTGTGTAGGACCACCTTTAGTGCATTTTTTTCTGCAATCACTACGTATCTTAAAGTATTTATCATCAAGATTACTCATACATTTGAGCCAATCTTCTCCATAAAAGTACTCTTCTATTGGACAAGGATTCCCTATTTGATCCTCCACACAATTGCCATTACATTCCAGCTCTTTCATTGATGAGTCATATGGGCCACACTCATTTTTGATTGCCCATGTAAAGGCTGTAAATATCAAAAGGATGTTAAGAAATTTCATAATGCGTTCGATTATATGTAAAATCTACAAAACTTGAAAAAGATTCCATTTTTCTTGGATATTTATATTTTTGTCAACTTAAAATCGAATCATACTTTAAGTTCTCATGTTTATTACTGTGTGCTTGTGATTCTTGAATAATACTTTTTTGCCATATGTCTTGCCAATAAATTTATCAGAGGTAGTCAGTAATACAGGAATAATAATAACATCTACTAGTGTTGCTATAGAATCTATCATTATTAAACCAACAGTTTATTCAATATAATTCCTTCGATTTGAGGTTAATTGTTTGTGACCCGAATAAGCAGTTTATTGTTTTTTATTCTTGTTTAAACTCCAAGACAAATATTACTAAGTTTATGAGCGTTACAGTATTTAACGATTCATACTGTAGCAAATTATCCCAACAAAAGAAGCACTATATAATTCCTAGGAAAACCTTTTCATAATATTCTACGACTCAAGATTTTATTTTATCAACAACTCTACCATTTACACTTTTGTTGGCAATAAATAAATCCCAATATTATCATGACTCATTTCTACTCTCGTCAACCCTTCAGTAGCCAACCATTTCAAGATAATTTTAACATCTGTTTTCTGTTCATCCTTCTCTTGTTTACGTTTTTGTTGCAACAGTCTCATCATATCTTCATACGACCCATTATTTACCACTTGTAATCCACTTAATTCATGTGATAATATCTTTGAATTTAATCTCGCTCCAATTACAGCTAACTCTTGTGGTATTAAATTGAGAACATCAGTATAATCCATATATGGATCTGATATGGTTAATGTGTAATATACAGGATACTTGATATCATATTGGTTGATATCATTAATTTCTGTATTTAATGGTATAGTTTTGTTTCTCACGACATCTACAAGTTCAACCGTGTTATGGGTTGTGATTATATCTGCTAATTTATCAGGTATGTCGTTAATCTCCTTCCAAGGAATTAAATTTAAATGAGCAAATCGATTAATTAGTTTTTTAGTTTGAAAATCTTCAGTGGTTTGAAGATAAGACGATACTTTCAAGGCAAGATTGAATATATCTGGATGTGACATGGTATTGAAATACACCGGATTCCATTTTCTCTTTAATAAATCATCTCGATTTTTTACAGCAAGTTGAAAAACATTTCGTTTAATATCGGAATACTCTCGCTGTTTTGTAAATAACCGCTGTTCCAGTTTTAAAATAATGATTATTGGCATGGATTGTATTAAATTTAGTCTATGTCTAAACGTATCTTGTATTCCTCGGCTTGGAATCAATTGAAATTGAGGTATTAATGAACTTTGCATATTAGTTATTGCCAGTCGAAAATGCTCATCATAATCCAGTTGTTTCTCCTTCCATACACTACCAAATCTATGACGTATTGGATTTTTGAATAGTTGTGAATTAGAAAGTAGTTCTGTGGGAGGTAATGGTAATTGTGGTGAATAAAGAGCTTGTTCTCCATCAGGAGGTTGATAAAAATATCGTATACCACGTAACACAGATTGTAGTTGATATCGTGATTCCTGTGGCGTTGTAGATTTTATACGGGATGCATTTGTAGCTTCATGATTCCATCTATAGATTTTTAATAGAGTTTGTATACTAGTAGGTAGTTTATTCATTTGAATAACTTTAAAATAGAGCAAGTTTGTGTTGATGCGAAAATTTTATTTCTTTTTGTAAAGTCAAAGATGATTAGAAGTGTTGTTTGGAGGACCATAGGATTAAATGTACCACAAGGAAGAGTATTCCCACGTATATTTCCAAGATATTACTCGAGCAAGCCAGTACCAGCCACTCAAGATGTGGCGGTTAAAGTGGAAACACCTAAACCTATGAAGGGAGAATATCTCATTCAATTCACATGTAACCCCTGTTCTACAAGATCTACCCATACCTTTTCCAAACAAGCATATCATTATGGAACAGTATTAATCCAATGTCCTCATTGTAAAAATCGTCATTTAATTTCTGATAATTTAGGTTTTGCTAGAGATAATCGGATAAATATTGAAGAATTACTTGCTGCTCAAGGTGAAAATATTGGTAAAGAAAAAGGAGATTTAGTGTTTGAAAATATTCCTGATTCAATTAAGGAAAAATTAAATAATGTAATTACAGGAATAAAAGTAGAAACAAACAAATAACCAGTAACCAAGTGTAACTTCAATTTATAGAAATTGCATATAGAAAAAATAAAAAACATGTTGAAGAAAAAAAGTGTCAAAAATTTTTCATGTAAAGTCAAACAAGAACATGTTCAGATTTGGGAGAACTGTTGTAAGATATAATTCAATCTCAGCGAAGTATCAAGCGAAACTTGTAGAAAAAGCCAAACAAATAGGTGTCAATTCTGTCGAAGAACTTAAACAAAAATTAGCTGATCAAATAGCAACAACTAAAAGAGATCTCAACAAGATTGACCCCTTAGCGGAACTTGAAGCTTACGAACGTTCACAAGCCATGAAAGCCGCTACTACTAAACAATCAAGTCCTATTGCCAAGGACACACCAAAACTTCCATATAAAGTACTTAACGATTATGTTGACTTATCTAAACTTACACCTTTACCACGTCGAGAAATTGAATATATTTGGAAAGCTCGTTTTCAAGATAAAGCAAAATCAATTCATGCAGTGATTGATTCAGTTCCTTTTGCCACAATGTATACTAATGCATTCAAGAATCCTAATTTTATATTACCCTTACCTAAAGATCAGGGATATGAAATGCATTTTATTCAATGGAGTTTTGTAGGACCAGCTACGGTTCATTGTATGATTACTACAGTAGCGGAATATAAATTACATAGAGAATTTGCCAAGCCTCATACTACATTAAGTTTCCATCAAGAATTAAGTGATAAAGGTGTAGTTTTAATGAATGGGGTTGTAGAAAATGATAATATTCCTATGGATGAAGCTCAATTGTTGGTGTTGAATGTACAAAGATTTTATGGAATGGGGAAACAAGATGAAACCAAGTTGAAATTATTGAATCAATTTACTACAGGTGATCCTGAATTTAGTACTGATGAATTGATTAAACAAGCAACTACTTTTTAGATTATATACTGTATATACATTACTTCTTTCTTGTACGAGTTGTACGAGTTGTACGAGTTGTTCTTGAAGTTTTCGGTTTAGCTTGTCTTGCTCTAGCTTTAGATTTTGTCTTTGGTTCTTCATCACTTAGAATCTCTACATCTGATTCATCTGATTCGATAATTTGATGATTCAGTTCATGTTCTTCTACTTCTAGTAACTTAGCTTGTGGTGCTATTTCCTTCAACAATTGTTTAAAAATATCTTTTGTTTTCAGATCATCATTATGTAATTGTCCTTCATCAATATCAACAGCTAATAACATTTTGGTTTCCCTTTTTATTTCCTTATCTATATATTGTGACAAACTTGTCTTGTCATCATTTTCAATAAACTTTTTAACTGCATCATTCAATCCAAGTTCAGGTATAAGAGTTAATTGAGTTTGTTTTAAAAAATCACTAATAATATCATGTAATTGTAATTCACTGGATTTCTTATTCATGATATTTTCTTCAATTATATCCTTATTGAATTTATTACGTACTTGTTGTTCTCGTGGTTGACGTTTCTTAAAGAATTGAATAGCATCGTTGACGTTGGCAATCTTTCCTACAAATCTATTGGAAAATCGTTTAACATTTTCAATTTCATATCCTCCTGAATATTCCACTTTTAATCGAATTAACGGCAAGGGAGGAGTATCTGTTCTCTCTGGATTTAGTTGTTTCCATTTGAAATTTGCTGCATCGATAGCTAATTCCATTTCTGAAGTTAAATATTCAATTACATCTGCCTTGGAAGCAACACCGGGAATCAAATCAGTTTTCAGTAATTCTAACACCCTTAAAATGAAAGGACGTACAGTTCTTAACTTAATAGGTTCAATAGAATAATCTTTTCCTCGAACATTCATTATAAATACATGTTTATCAGGTATTTCTCCCTCACTTAAACTAGTCGCTACAGAAGAACCGGCTTGTAATACTTCAAATTCCATTTCTGGGTTATGTACTGCATATGGAATACATTCATGTTCATGACCCCATAGTATAAAGTCAAGAAATTTAGGTAAAAACAGTTCTGGAATACTTGAAGTAAAAGAATGAGTTGCATGATTTTGATGAAATGCAAGTAAATTAAACCATTCATCGGTAGAAATATCTGGCCGAAGAAATTTAACAATTCCATCACGAAATGCCCTATGTAATCTTTCATCTCGTACATTTGCCATTCCATATAAGGCTAATTTTGTAGTTCCTTTTTGTAAAAGTAATGGACTCACTGTAATATTCTCAGAATCTGGAATCATACCAAAATGGTTAATTAACCCACTACTAGCAAGAACATCCATAGCCAGGAGTAACCCCTCACCAGTAGCATCATCATGATTTCCACTTATAGCAAACACAGGTATGGAAATATTTAAATTTGGATCTTCATAATTAACTCCAAAATCTCCAAGTATTCCAGGATCACTTAACAATTCCAATTCTACAGGTGCATCACCCATACAATTCAATCGTAAGCTTTGTATAACACGAAACATTGATTTCTTACTGGGTTTAGTAATATGAAATAAATCACCTCCTTGAATAATCATATCTACCTTTTGATCAACGGCTATTTGAGTAATTTCATGAAATGTTAAATGTGAGTCTGAAGTTCGAATTGGGTCAGATTCAGCATATCCTACATGATTATCAGTTGTTAATAAGATACGTATCGTATGTTCATCTTGTGGAACACTATCAACTAGCATTGTTGTTCGTGGTTTGGGTCGATGTTCTCGGGTATAAAATCTACTACGCGATTTTAGGTTATTTCCCCCATAGTACCAAAAAAACAATACACAGACCATCTCACTAAGTATCAGACGAGTAGTAGTACCAGAAACAGGATACTACGCAGAACAGTCAATGGAATCAAAACTATCACTATCAGACGACCTCCTACATAGACAACAAGATGAATTACAAAGTATAGCCTCGATATATGGTGATATATTCACAGATATAACTCCTAATAATTTAGTATGGAATAGGAAACCATCACCACACTTTACTATACATTTAGTTGCTTCAGATAATCCAGACCGACCTGTTTTAGAGATAACTTTAGATATAGAGTTTACACAAACATATCCCTTACTGCCACCGTTGGTAAAACTTGTTAATCCGGTTAATTTACTCAAAGCCAGTGTGACGAAATTAGAAGAGAAAGTACATGAAATTATTAAAGAATATCCCGAACAAGAAGTTTCATTTACGATTATTTCCGAAGTAAAGTTTCTCCTTGATGAAATCCAAACTACAACTGAAAGAGTTCTTTCATTAGAAGAAGAGAGAGAACTACGATTGAAAACAGAAAGACAAGCTTTAGAACAAGAAGAGAATAGAAAGAAACAAGAACGTGACAAGGCAAGATTGGAACAAAGCAAAGTTGTCAATGAACAAATCATGAAAATTAAAGGAGAAGAGGAAACTATTGTGGTGAACAAACCTGAACAAACAATTGATATTGAACCTGAACTTGACATATCTGAACTGTTTACATTTGATAATATGGTAGAAGTTAAACATCCTGGTTGGAGAAGTACAATCAAGTTTGAAACTATTTATGGATTTATTAATTATAACAAACCTGGAATATTTACAACTCCAAATATTGCCACTCAATACATTGTAAAACCATATTTGAACAAACAATTACAAACAAAATTAACCTTGAAGAATATCGATATAATTTATTTGTTTACTCAAATTGAACTTACAAATTCATATTGGTGTACAGATTCAGGAAAACATGAAATACAAGATCTAGAACGAGAATTACAATTAATTACAACATTAAATCATACAAATATTTTAAAATTGGTCACTTTTCAAATATCAAAATCAAAACCATCAAATAGTTGGAAATTAATTTTACTAACAGAATTTTCAATTTCTTCTGATTCATTACAAGATATCCTCCCTACAGCCCAATTTATAAATTGGTCATTAGCAAGAACTTGGCTTATACAGATCCTACCTGCATTAGAATATTTACATACATCTGGTTTCATTCATAAACTTTTATGTCCACCTAGTGTGGCTGTATTTCCCAAAAACACTCTTAAACTATGTCATCCATCATATGGATATAGGATACTTACCATGATATCTGAGCATCCAAACAACTCGCAACAAGTTTCATTATTAGATACTCCAGACTCATGGAAAGCCCCGGAAATAATAGCAACACCTCCTCGATATGCACAGAAAACTGATATCTGGGATTTAGGTGTACTTTTCCTAAGAGTAATGTTAGGCAATGATATTCTTTCTACATTCACCACTCCTGATCAATTTAAATCACAATTTCAACTGGAAGATTACGGGGATCTTGAACAATATGCCTCGTTAATATATGACTTACTTATGAAAATGTTACAACTGAAGATTTCAAAACGACCATCTCCTTTAGAATTAAACACAGTCAAGTTTTTAAGAGATGGACCTATTAGAATAAATCCAAATTTAAAATTGAAAAACTCCGATCTTGTCAATGAACCAAAACGAAAAAATTCAATTCCATCAAGAAGATTTTCCAATGAAGCAATACAAGTTCCTCAATTTCAACAATCTCAACAACAACTGTTTAAAGGAAGATATGCCAGGGATTTCGAAGAAGTTGGAAAATTAGGTACAGGGGGATTTGGAGAAGTTGTAAAAGCAAGAAACCGTATCGAAGGGACATTTTATGCCATCAAGAAAATCCGACACCGTGCTGAGAAATTAGATTCATTACTTCTGGAAGTTTTAAGTTTAGCGAGATTAAATCATCAATATATTGTAAGATATTATGGAACTTGGGTTGAACGTGATGAACTGGAGGATGATAGTGAGACTGAGCAAGAACTGGAAGATGACACCAAGTTTGAACAGATGAGACTGAGTTCCATGATTCCTCAGGATAATTCATTTCAGGTTGATTATATTAGTAATTCATTTGTATTTGAAAGTGACAGTGAAGATGAATTTGATGATCGAATTGTATTTGGGAATTCCACAGATTCAGCTCAAGTTGAGGACGATGAATCTACAGAGGAGGAATTATCTGCACCAGTGGCAAGACGTCCAATTCCCAGTAGAACCATGAGTATTCTTTATATTCAAATGGAATTCTGTGAGAATAATACCCTCTTAAATTTAATCGAACAAGGACTTCCTCTGAATTCACATAAATATTGGCGATTATTTCGACAATTACTCGAAGCATTACTGTATATTCATCAAGAAGGATTTATACATCGAGATTTAAAACCTATGAATATTTTCATTGATCGACAAAATAATGTTAAAGTTGGTGATTTTGGATTAGCCAAAAATTCCCAATTTTCAAATATAGTAACAGTTGGTAATCAAGTTCCTTCAGATAAGGAGTTATCTACTTTGGTAGGAACGTATTTCTATACTGCTAATGAAGTAGCCACGGGACAATATGATGAGAAAGTTGATATGTATTCTTTAGGGATTATATTTTTTGAAATGTGTTTCAGTTTATCTACTGGCATGGAAAGAGCCAAGATATTAAATGGACTTAGATTAGCCAGTATTGATTTCCCCCAAAACTTTACCAAACCAACTGAACGAAAAATCATTAAACTTTTACTTGATCATGATCCAAAGAATCGACCAAGTGCAAAACAATTGTTAACTTCAGGATGGTTACCTGTAGAACATCAAGATCAAATTATCAAACAAGCATTGAAACTGCTTGCTGATCCTGCAACACCATGGCAAGCACAAGTTCGAGAAACGCTATTCAATCAACCATATTCCATAGCTAAAGATCTTATGTTTGATAAACCCGTGACTATACCAACCACAGATCATCTTCTAATGACAAAACTCATCAATGAATTATTTAAAATATTTAGAAAACATGGAGCAGTAGAAAATCATCATCCTTCAATGCTTCTTCCAAAACCACCAATTCAACGGGAACAAGTATATGAAGTGTTGGATAAAAGTGGATCAGTATTGACATTACCCTATGATTTAGTAATCCCCACAGCGAGATTCTTAAGTCGTTGTCAGATAAGTATCCCCAAGATATTCCGTCATGAAATGGTTTATCGTCCAAATGTTCGTGGTGTAGGTATGCCTGATAGATATGGAGCTGTTGACTTCACAATAGTAGGACATGCCAAGCTGGAAAGAATAGCTCATGATAGCGAATGTTTTAAAGTTCTTGATGAAATTATTCAATTATTTCCGTGTTTCAATGGAGTCAAAGTAGAAATTGTCGTGAATCATGGTGATATCCTTGATGCCATTGTATCATTTGCATTTGGAAACATTGGTATTTCTGAATCTCGTAAACATGATGTGTTTGGTGTGCTTTCACAATTGGGTATAGACAAGACTTCGGAAGAGATTAAACGTTATTTACGTACTGAATTTAAAATCCCCCTGACTGTGGTGAATGAATTAATTGATACGTTTGAATTTAAATGTGATTTAGATCGTGCTAGACGGAAATTACAAAAAGTAATGATTGATTCTCCCTATCTTGTCAAAGTTGAGCGAGCATTCCATCATTTGTCGGATATGTTCTCCATAATGAGTAAATTAGAAGTGGTTACACCAGTGATATTTTGCCCCTTGTCTAATTATAATAGTAAATACTATTCCCATGGAATTATGTTCCAAGCGATCTTAAAGGATAAACTGGATCATTATACGAGAATAGCTACTGGTGGAAGATTTGATTCGTTAATTGAATCATTTTCCAATGTTGATGTGTTGACTAAACATTATTCAGTACAATATGCTGTAGGGTTTACATTAACAACGCAATTGTTGTTTGCTCTTATGAGAACTATGCGAAAACAAAAACTGAAAACATTTAATGTTTGGAGAGGTAGTAGAGTAGATGTATTAATCACAACTACTCAAGAACTCTATGCTACAAATTGTGGATATGATTTATTACGGATGTTTTGGAGTAAGAATATGAGTGCTGATTTATTTCTAGCAAAGTCAAACGATGAAATTGTTCTGAGATGTGGAATTGATGGTGTACATTGTGTGGTCTTTATCAAGCTGATTCCTTCAAAAAAGAAGAAAACAAGTTTTAAACCATTTAAAGTTAGGAATATGATAAGTGGTCGTGAAATTGATGTTGATTTAGATGAATTGATACCAATTATTCAAACAGAATTAGAAGATGACGATATTGATGAGGAACCTATTGCTCCTAATCCAACACCAACGTCGACTACATCCACTACTGATAGTAGTGATCCTGAACTTGCCCTTTTCTCAATGGATATTGCTCAACGTATTCACATCATCCCCAATGATGCACCCAGAGGTCGCAAATTTACCAAACGAGATAAATGGGAAGTGGAAAATGATGCTACCGTAGCGGGAGCTCGAGTACTTAAACAATTAAGTACTGGTCCAGTACTTTCAATCGATGCTAGAGATGAAATTTTAGATATGATAAGTATTACAAGTTTATCCCTGCAAGATGAATGGATTAGAAAAGTGGTTTATTCAAGTAATAATTTCCCCATGAGCTTTGCCATGAATATTCATAACGCATTAATGAAGGAAAAATCAAGAGGTCATGATTGGGTTGTTTTGGTTGGTTCAAGAACTCAACATACAGTGATTGTAGATTTAAGAAGATAAATAGATTATACATAGAACTGTAAACATATATGGAATCAATTATTAGTAAATTCCTTCTTCCAATCCCAATACTCTCCCAATCTTAAACTAGCATATTCTGCATAATCAAATTCAATCAATGAAAGTTCACTTTGAATCATTCCCCAAATCCCCCAATAAAAACCTGGCATACCATAAAACAATTTAATTTCATCAATTAACCCCGAAACTATTTCATCATTGGCATTCATATCATCAAGATATGCCCGTACCCAATGTGCCATTACAGGATTCATCATACTTGGAGTAGGAATCGCACTTCGATCACAATTGAAACCTTGCCATTCTGCAAAATGGTTCGCTATATCAAATCCTCGTGGTGCAGGAAGCATATACTCATAATCAATGAATTTTGTTGGATTTGCATCAATCAGAGGGAGTTCGCTAATAGGTTCAACTGGATGATTTTCAGGTATTATCACATTACCAGAAAGTAAATCACAATGTGATGCAACTATAGGTGATCCGCGATTCTCCAAATTCTCTTTCATCCAAATTAATTCCAGATGAATTACATCTTTTAAATTCTCAGGAGTTACTTCCACATCCAAATAATTATTGAATGATTCAATAAGTAATGGATTTATAGGAACAATATCAATCCATTCTTCAAGTAATTCCCATACATTACTAATGTATCGTTTCTTTATATTTCCTGATTTTCTTCCTTTACGTAATGTTCTAATCTTTTGTACTGCTGCATCAATCAATCTATAGTCTAAAGTACGATGTAAATTCCCCAATTGTTGGGCAATTAAAGGATATACCCAGTCTTGAGCCAATTCTATAGGTTCCAACGATCTTCCTTGTAAATATCCATATACTAACCCATTCTTAAATCTAGCATATACTGGAGGGGCCAATCCAATTGAATTAAGCATTAAATGTGATATAAACTCTCGATGTCTATCAATAATTAAATTTGTTCCTTGACCATATACTCGTACCAATACTGTTTGACTTGACTTGTATTGACAACTTAATAACATATTGGTTATACCACCTGTAAGTTGTTTAATAGTAATTTCACGAAATTCACTCCAAGAAGGGAATATTTTTACAAGTAAATGTTTTAATTGGGTAAAATTATTTTCTAAATTATCTGTAAGATCAATTATTAATTTAGGTAAATAAATTGCTGCTGATGATGGTTCTACTTCTGCAGGCGAAGGCGAAGGTGAAGGTGAATGAGATCTGGAACTATTAGAAGAAGCAGTGGAGGGTACTGTCAACTCTGGTGTTACTGGTTCATTGGTATTAACTGTAGTAGTATCGTTACTACTTTCAATATCAGATACTGAAGGATTATTTAAACTATAAAGTAAATTCCTATTCTTAAGGTATAACTTATTAGGAGTAAAATCAGCGACATCAACTTGATGAATAGATACACCAGCTAGTGGCTTTGATATCTGAGTTTTGTGATCTTCAGGTGGTTCAACATTTAGACTGGTTTGGTTGGAAATATGGTGTAAGGGTATACAATGTAATTGTTGATTAACTATAAAACAATATGAAGAGTCAGTTTCATAGTCTGGGTTAACTCCTTGATGTGTTTCCTCTATACTATCTGAAGTTGTTATAGTTTGCATATTTGTCATGTTATAAAATATTATTCTTGTATTTTAGAACCTATATGTGTATTAATATATAATAGGGGGATTTTACTTGGTGGGGCTTAATTATATTCTCGATTAATGTGGAAATTTTCGTCAAGAAAGAAGAAAAAAAGAAAAAAAAAAAGAAAAAAAGAAAAAAGAAAAAAAAAAAAACTAAATTATGTTTTTTTCTTAACCAAAAAAGGAGATAAGAATTATATGAATTACTCACGCGATATTAAGCCAAGATCAAGTTATTACACAGGGCACATAATAAGACATAGTGGGGAAGGTAAAAGTTGCAAAATACCTTAATTGGTGATATCCAAATCTAGAGATGTCTAATTGAAAGAATTAGGAAATATAGCAATATATATGCATTTTTGTTTGAATCTCATATTGTTCTCTCAGGTAAACATATAATCAGCTTAAATATTAGTTTGACCAATTCCAATAGAACACAGGGTTAATCAAGAACTAGTAAAATTAAGTTCAAGGATTTGTAAGACTTGAGGTTTCTTTTTCAAATTAGAATGTTGTAGCAAGTAGATCCAACCAAATGTTGTACCTTCAATTATTGAAAATGTAATTGAACAACATAATAGAAAAGTAA